>OZ005740.1:213608231-213740731 GCA_963930735.1 Dioctria linearis | reverse complement strand
ACAATTATGTCATCTAAGTAGACAAGACATGTTTTCCAGGTTAATCCTCGTAAAACACATTCCATGAGTCGTTCGAATGTGGCTGGAGCATTACATAATCCAAATGGCATAACTTTGAATTGCCATAAGCCACTTCCAACTGAGAAAGCAGTTTTGCTCGGTCCTCGGGATGTATTTCCACTTGCCAGTAACCGCTCTTCAAATCCAATGTGGAAAACCATTGCGCTCCGGAAAGGGTGTCCAATGTGTCATCAATCCTTGGTAACGGATAGCTATCCTTTCTTGTTACATTATTTAGTTGGCGGTAGTCCACACAGAATCGGGTGCTGCCATCCTTTTTCCTGACCAAAACAACTGGCGATGTCCAAGGGCTGTTAGATTCCTCAATTATGCCTTGTTCTTTCATGGAATTTATCATATCTGCAACTTCTGGTTGTTTGGCTAATGGTAGTCTTCGTGGTGGTTGCCGAATGGACCTAGAATCTCCTGTTGTGATCCGATGCTGGACAAGATTTGTTTTGCCGAAATCATCATCATTCAATGCAAATAATTCGGAAAATTCATCGATCATCTCTTTGGCATCGTTGTATTGCTGTTCACTTAAGGCACTAGATGAAAGAAGTTTCTGAACCTGTTGAGTAGTAGCTGGTATACGTATTGCCTCCTTAATATTACTACCATTTTCCAAATTAACAATCTGATAAACAGGCTCATAATTTCCAATTATAGCACCTTCTTTTAGTTGTACCTCATTTTCGGATGTGTTGAGCACTCTGACTGGAATTAATGTTGCGCCTTCTGTCTTCACTAAAGTCCTACCAACGATGATGTTCGATGTTACTTTTGTAGGGTTAGGCTCCACCAGATAGAATTGGCAGGTCCCGATGTCATCAGTAAGCTTTGTCCATACTAGCGTCTCCGAGAATGCAGAGAGAGTCATATTCTCACAGACCATCGTCCTTATTTTTGCAGGATAATCTGTTCCTCCTCCTAGTCTCATAGGAATTTCTATGTTGCCATATTTGAGTATTCGTTCTCCGACATCTAAATTTATTTTATATGTGGTCATAAAGTCTACTCCAAGGATGCATTCATCCATTATGTCTGAAACTAGGAAATTGTGAGGAAATAGTAGTTCACCTAGTTGAATATCCAAAGTTATTTCTCCAAAAACTTGTGCTGCGGCTCCAGTTGCTGTTCTTAGTAAATATTTGGTGGTATTGTGAAGCCATTTGTTCTTGACAAGATCCGCTCTAATAATTGATCTCGAAGCTCCAGTGTCGATAGTGACAACGCAGTCATTTTTTCCTACACTTCCATATATAACAAGACTGCTATTATTTCTCTGCAACTGGGCTATCTGAATGATGACTTCGGGGCTGTCGACTCTACCAACCAACTTCTGCCCCCCGAAGTTGGTTTTTACATGTTTTCCGACTGCTGAACAGGGGAGCTGATGCGACTAGTCGCTGTTTGATTTCTAGGCTCTCCCCGAATAGCTTGCTCCCTGGCTCGACATCTTTGGCATTCTGTTCTGTCCTCCTCTTCTGGTGATTCTGTTCGACGGCGTTTTCTGCAGTCCCTTTGGAGGTGTCCTGGTCTATTACAATTCCAGCATCGCAGAATACCACGTGAAGAATTGCTCTGTGATGGCTGCATTCTATTACAAGTACATTCCTCCACCGAAATTACTCTCACTCGTACTGCACTTCGGGAAGCTTGCCTGGCAGATTCATACGCTAGTGCATAGCCTAGTGCTTCTGCTGTTGATTTCTTTCCTGCTAGCCTCAACGCTTGTTGTAAATTTTGATCTGCAATAGCGTTCACAAATGCTTCTGTTGCCACTTCATTAAGGAAATCTGCATTTACGCTAGAGTATGAGAGATAAGCTAATCTTTCCACATCACCCTGCAGTTGTTGTAGTGATTCGCCATGCTTTTGAATCCTGTTGCGTAGCTGTAGGCGATATACTTGCTGCATGTGTTCATCTCCATAACGTAACTCTATCGCCTGTACTAATGAGGTATAATCACGTTGCCTTTCTATCGGTATAGTTTGTAAAAGCTCTGATGCAGAACCTCGAAGTGCTAATACCAGAGCTGTAGCTTTGTCTGCATCATTCCATCCGTTTACTTCGGAAGCAGCCTCGAATTGTCTCTTGAAAATATGCCACGAATTTTGTCCATCAAATATTGGAGGTTTCATTCTACCTGCATTGGATATTTCAATTTCTTCGTGCCGTGGTTGTCGATGCTTCATCTTCTCCAAATCTGATTTGAAGCTGTCAAGCTGTTCGGTCACTTTTTGTTGAACTTCCGCCACTTCTTGCTCGATTCCTTCAATTTTTAAATTTTGTTCGTCTAACGAGTTTTTCAGGAAATTCTTTTGTTCCTCTAAGCGACTTTCTAGACAATTCTCCAGAGAACTCTTTTGTTCATCCAAACGCGTTTTCAGTGATTTCTTCTGCTCATCTAAACGGGATTCCATAGAATTCTTTTGTTCATCCAAAGCATTCTTCTGCTCATCTAAACGTGATTCCATAGAATTCTTTTGTTCCTGGAGAGAATTATTTTGTTCGTCCAAACGGGTTTCTATAGATTTCTTGTGTTCCTGGAGAGAATTCTTTTGTTCGTCCAAACGGGTTTCCATAGATTTCTTGTGGTCCTCGAGAGAATTCTTTTGTTCCTGGAGAGAATTCTTTTGTTCGTCCAAACGGGTTTCCATAGATTTCTTGTAGTCCTCGAGGGAATTCTTTTGCTCCTGGAGAGAATTCTTTTGTTCTTGGAGAGAATTCTTTTGTTCCTGGAGAGAATTCTTTTGTTCATCAAAACGGGCTTCCATTTTGCTCATTAAAGTACTTAAAAGCTGTTCTATGTTCATTGCAGGCTCTTCCTCAATTTCTGCTTCTTCTTCGAAAACGAATGTCTCAGGATTCTTTTCTTCCTCTATCAAAGCTTGTCTAAGTCGCTCGACTAGAACATTCTTTAGGCCAGTCGTTTGTAATGACCGCTTCCCCAACTCCACTTTCAATTCCTGTATGCGAAGCTCCTCTAGCTTGCGGCCCATTCTTGCGTCTTTTGTAATTCACTCACAGTTTAATATAAAATTATCTTTCGGAATTTTTACACACGATTTCACAAAATTAATCACTCTTTGAATTTCAAATTCAAATGCCACCACTTTATTTCGCGATTTTATTTTACTTCTGACACCAGTTGTTACGAGCGTGGCCTTAGTTCGTTATTTAAAACACAATATTTCAGATATAATTCAAAAGTTCTTTCTTTATTTAACTTTACTGTTTACTCTCACAAATTCACAAATAATTATCAAATCAACTCTTTATTTATCGCTAGTACTGTACTTCTAATTATCGCAATCCAAATAGTTTACTTCGTTCACTTCGCTATCTGAAATAATACTCGCCTCCTGGATGTGAGCAGCGCCGTATTTATACTCTACGAATTATCCTAGAACCTTCCTGAATATTCCATTCTCCAAACCCAGTTTACTAGGATGTCACTAACCTAAAGTTGTTTCCATTCCCAAATAGATGTCGCTTGTATCACTTTGTGGCGCGTAACAATATATATATATATATGCACACATACACACACACGCCAACGCACGCGCGCACACACGCACACACAGTTAAACCCAAGAGTACGGAATCGAGTTAGACAACATCTATGACCCCCCCCCCCCCCCCCCCCACCCTCCTCCAAGGTATCTATATTATTGCTGGGCAACTCCGACGGGGCTCCTTCTAGTATGACTATAATTAAGCTTATTTTCAAGAATGATATTCTTACATTCTTACATGCCACACATAATTCAGTCAAATTCTTCTCAAACAAAATTAAGATATTTTCATTTCTTAACATAATTTTTGAATTTTTTTAAAATGTTATTGTTAATATTTGTTTCTAATTTGGTTTCTAAGTGAAGAATACATTGCAGATATGAAAATTAAATTTGGTTTTAGTTGCTATTATTATGTAATAAAACGAATTGCCCGTATCTTTGTTTTAGTAAACTAAGCAATCAATTGATATCACTCATTTCCACAATCCCCGAGAGCGAGCGGGTTACCATTATTATTAATAAAAATTAATAAAAAACATAAGCTTACTGTCTTCCAAGGAGATTCTGGTAGCCATTAATTTTTGATAACGACAAACAAACTCCAGCTTCGGTAATTACAGTGGCGTAGGTTGAATTTACTGCATCTAGGTCCGAGTGCATCTGTAGACAGAGTAGTAATCATTTTAGAAATTGATTAAACATATTTTTATAAGATTAAAACAATGAAGGTAAGCTAACACCATATCTAACCCTATTATTCCTTATACCTACTTCATTTATAAAAATTAAATTAATACAGTTATTTCATTGTAATGCTTCGTTTTACAAAACGAGTGTGAATTCTGGGATGATACTACACAATTTGAAGATGTGCAATTCTAACATAAATACTTTTTGCAGGAAACATTATTCTCAGTACTGTCTGACAGCGGAGAGGCGTTGCTATAATTCCGTTAGGGTCAGTTTTTTTAAACGTAATTCACAAATCATGAATAAAATGTAATCTGTTACAAATGGGCTCAGGACGCGATTATAGAGTTCTATTTTTCCAACTCCTTTTAGCCTTGGGACACGTGTTGCCTCCCCCTCCCCAACCCTACCAAACCAAATCCCGGGTGCACATATTCATCGGATGAGACAAATGAAAATTCAGCGATATACTAAGTACTATAAAGCTAGATCTTACTTTATAGGATTTTTTACCGGGTTAACCTTATATTTGTTCAAGAAGGAATTTTATTTTTTTTTTATTCTCCGGTATATAGCAAAAGCTAAAAAATGTTTTTAATTTGTTATTTCATCACACAACTCAATATATTTTGGGTAACAAGTTTCAAGTCTTCGTTTTGACTCATCAACGGGTTACAAATAGCGAAATTGAGTGATTTGAAAAACAAATGAGAAAATGGAACAAAGAAAAGAAATGAAAAAATAGAAAAAATTTAGAAAAATAGAAAAAAAAAATTTATTAAAAAAATTTACAAAAACCAGATTCATTCGAAACGAATCGAACCTGTATTCGCCCGCAGTGGGCTGAAAAAGAAAAATTAAAAGGAAGAAGAAGAAGCGTTTCGTTTTAGCAGAAAACCTTACACTCATCGGTGCAGCTTTGCATTCTGCCTGCTGCAGACGCTTGAAACAGATCAAATTGATCTCCTCTCATATAAACTCAGAATAAATTCTGGGTGTGAATTATATGAGGCAAAAACACTCCTATATTATACCAAGGAGGAAGAAATAAAGATAGAGATTACTCTATTGGGTTTTTACCGGGTTAAGCTTATACTATTTGTTCAAGAAGGAACTTTTTTGGATTCTCCGGTATATAGCAAAAGCAAAAAAATGTTTTTAATTTATTACTTCATCACACAACTCATTATATTTTGGCTGACAAGTTTCAAGTCTTGGTTTGACTCATCAACAGATCCCAAATAGCGAAAATGAGTGATTTGAAAAACAAATGAATAAATAGAACAAAGAAACGAAATGAGAAAATGAAAAAAATTGAGAAAAATAGAAAAAAAAAATTTATTAAAAAAACCAGATTCATTCGAAACGAAAACCAAGCTGCACCGATGAGTGTAAGGTTTTCTGCTAACACGAAACGCTTCTTCTTTTTCCTTTTTAATTTTTAAAATTTATTAAAAAAATTTACAAAAACCAGATTCATTCGAAACGAATCGAACCTGTATTCGCCCGCAGTGGGCTGAAAAAGAAAAATTAAAAGGAAGAAGAAGAAGCGTTTCGTTTTAGCAGAAAACCTTACACTCATCGGTGCAGCTTTGTATTCTGCCTGCTGCAGACGCTTGAAACAGATCAAATTGATCTCCTCTCATATAAACTCAGAATAAATTCTGGGTGTGAATTATATGAGGCAAAAACACTCCTATATTATACCAAGGAGGAAGAAATAAAGATAGAGATTACTCTATTGGGTTTTTACCGGGTTAAGCTTATACTATTTGTTCAAGAAGGAACTTTTTTGGATTCTCCGGTATATAGCAAAAGCAAAAAAATGTTTTTAATTTATTACTTCATCACACAACTCATTATATTTTGGCTGACAAGTTTCAAGTCTTGGTTTGACTCATCAACAGATCCCAAATAGCGAAAATGAGTGATTTGAAAAACAAATGAATAAATAGAACAAAGAAACGAAATGAGAAAATGAAAAAAATTGAGAAAAATAGAAAAAAAAAATTTATTAAAAAAACCAGATTCATTCGAAACGAAAACCAAGCTGTACCGATGAGTGTAAGGTTTTCTGCTAACACGAAACGCTTCTTCTTCTTCCTTTTTATTTTTCTTTTTCAGCCCACTGCGGTCGAATACAGGTTCGATTCGTTTCGAATGAATCTGGTTTTTTTACATTTTTTTAATTAATTTTTTCTTCTTCTATTTTTCTCAATTTTTTTAGTTTTCCATTTCTTTTCTTTGTTCTAGTTTTTCATTTGTTTTTCAAATCACTCAATTTCGCTATTTGGGACCTGTTGATGAGTCAAACCAAGATTTGAAACTTGTCACCCAAAATATAATGAGTTGTGTGATGAAATAACAAATTAAAAAGATTTTTTAGCTTTTGTTATATACCGGAGAATCCAAAACAAGATCCGTCTTAAACAAATATAAACTAAGTATTATGTACATTATTAGAAAATTTGACCTTGTCATAAATATTTCTTTCAGAAATATTTTTTGCCTATTACTGCCCGAAACCGTATAAATATTGCTGTAACTCAGGTAGCGATGCGATGAATATGATAATGCACATATAAGAACTTACATTTTCCCACGTACGTACGTTTTTTCAACGTCATGAGAAAGTGACAAAAAGCAAAAAAAGCCAAGTTTTTTTTTCTGTCAACTAAACGGATTATAGAATAGTTGCTTTCTTGCGGGGGTTACGGAAGTAGTCTTGACGGTTTTGCGTCTGCGCAATTTTAATCGCTTTTAAGTCTTTTCAGAGCAACGCGCTTAGTAGAGGGGAAGCTGCTGTATCTTGGTACCCCTTTATACTCTAGATGAAATCTGAAGGGTATACTAAGTTTGTCATTCCGTTTGTAACGCACAGAAATAATGATGGTAGAGCAAAATGGATTGGACACCCCCGCATAAAATTAAAAGTTATTTTGATTTTTGCATGTCCGTCTGTCCTTCCATCCGGCCGTGCGCACGATAACTCGAGAGCGCGTTCACTTATAAAGCTGAAATTTTCTACACGGACATTAAAAAAAAAGTAAAATGAAGTTCGAAAATGAGACAATTCGGGCAACTCGTTCGTGGGGTTGCCATACAAAAATTTCGTTTTCCACTATATATTTGGACACTACCTGAGAACACGTCGTCATAGAAAGCTGAAATTTGGTACATTGTGTTTTCATAGCAATAACAAATAAAGTTGCAAAAATGAACTAAATCGTGCAACCCCTTCTTGGTGTTGCCATATAAAAATTTTGGGGTTTTATATATTCTTTGAAAACGATCAGTCCTAGACATTTTGATTGTACTAAAAACTTCTTCAGAATAACAAATCCTATAAAATTGGTTATAATCAGTTTTTCTGTCCAACGAGCCGTTCTAGAAATATATGCGAGAAACCAATGCAAAAAATCAAGACTGCTCAAATGGGTGACCGTACGAAAATTCATACGGTCATTCATCTAGGGTATCATAAGAATTTGTCTTAGACCAATTCTAGCTTTTTCACTTGTTTGAAATAGTCTTTTTTTTACAAAACTAATGGGACAAATCTTAAGCAAATGATTATTATAGATTGTCTAACCCATAACCTTTCCAATAATTGTCGAATATGAAGTTAAAAATTGATATTTTAGGATATATGAAAGGATATATGAGGGTCCTTCTTTCTGTCCAAGGAACAGGTTGCAGCTGTACCATGGATAGTGGGGTATTGTACCTTGGACATTTGTTATTTACTAAGAAGAAATGATGATATATCGACAGAGTTAAATTAAATAACACTCCTTATTCAACCAAGAATAACAATATTCGCAAAGCCATTTACTAAACAAAGAATTGCTATAGATATACATCCTTAATTTATTTTTTTAACTAAAAGCCGAATTATGGCTTTTTTGCCATGTCCGTGGTGCAAATGTTTGAAGTGTCCAAGGTACATACACCTTGCAAAAGAAACAAAACTGCATGTGAAATATTTTAAGATGCACAATTCACCACATAATGCACGATTTATAATAATAATAATATACACAAGTTTAACCTTAGTTGGACTCCAAAGATATAAAAAGAATAGTACTCCAACACTTTCAATTCTTAGTTACTGGAAAATATTTACTTTTTTCACGACTTTTCTTTAAGTCGCAGTAACTGCATATTTTTCCGACAAACTACTTCCCAGAATAGCTAAAGTGTCATCTGTTGATTAGTAAAATCGGATAAAAGTGCGTTTATGTAGGTGTTAGGTACAATCCGTGTGGAAATCGAAATGACCAAGGTACACACATGTACAGCATCTTCCCCTACCCTTTCGAATCCATCTAGGATATAAAAATATCTTCTGAATTTGTGAAAATCACTAATATTTCCTTGCTGTGGTCTTTTAATTAAAATTACATTAATAACCGCAATCATGGCTGGTAGTGGTGTTGATACAAAAAGTAACAAAAAGGGAAGGAAAGCAACTACAGCTACGCTTCCAACTACTAATACACTTGCTGTAGATACAAGTATTGCACATACTTCTGCAGCACCTTCTACATGTGCGGAAATAGTAGAGAATGCAGACATCAAATCATTACTAGTCGGCTTAAATAAATAAGTGGATATGCTACAGTTGAATTTCCAGCAGCAAATTGATGAGTTGCATTCAAAGATTAAAGCAGATGTCTATCGAAATTTATTAAATGCACTTGAACTCAAAGTCCAAGCAACCTTGTGATCAGAATCGATGCATTGGAGCGTCAACAAAATGCTGCGGATGTTGTAGTCAATGGTATACCCAAAGAACCGGATGAGAATTTGACTAGTATATTCGAAAAACTCTGTAACGTGATAGAAATTTCTACACCATCGGTTAAAAGTATTTTTCGTGTTAAGCCAAAATCTTCAAATGTGACGGGTACCTCTATTATAATTAAATTTATCTCTGCTTACGATAAAAACCATTGTTTTAAGAGCCGTCTTCATGAAGCAAAGGGCCTCGCATGCACATCTTACTCTGCGAGCAAATCGCATATTCATTCAGGAAAGTCTTACCAGTTCAAATTATGTAATTTATCGAGAAGCATTGCGACTCAAGCGCCAAAAACAGCTGACATCTGTTTTCTCTATAGGTGGAAACACGTGTGGAAAGATTCCGGAGGTGAAACTCTTATCATAAGTGATATCTCAAAACTAGATTATTTTCGGATGCAAGAAATTGCATGATATACAAATATAATTTATTTTTGCTGAATTTACCTATTCTTTGTGTTTTCTTTTTATTTTTCTTTGCTTCTGTACATCTTATTGAACGTTTGAATCAATTTATAGAGTAACTTGGGTTAGAAATTGATTGAATTTAGTAGTTTAATATTGGAAATTATGTAGTAGTAACTTTTAGTGGAGATTTAGTTCAATATAGAGTTTTTTTGTACATGTAATAATGTTTGTGGTAAACACTTCAAATATTTTATGTTCGCAAATTGAAATCTATAATTTTATGTTTATTGTTAACCTATCTTGCAGTGTAAGTCTCAACAGGTGCTCCGTATCAGCTGTGACTTCTGTTGTCAGTTACTTGTAAAATCTTTGTTTTTAAGTTGTTTTTAATATTAATATTTCAGGTGTTTCAGTGTCTGATGGAGTGGTCAATAATTCCCGCGTTTTGTTGAACATAATGTGTAATAGGAGCCGTGGATTGAAAGTCTGTCATCTTAATGCCCAGAGCTTATTGGCAAAGCTTGACGAATTTAGAGGTACTTTTAATAAATCACGTATGGATGTGATTTGTGTATCTAAGACTGCTGCGGCCACATATTGACAATGATCTTATCATTTTACAAAAGTTTAAAGATTTTGGGGAATGATCGCACGAGCCGAATGGGTGGTGGTGCTGCGATGTATGTGAATAATACGTTCCATTTACACCTTGTTGCTTATTCTGATCCTTTGGCAGAGGTTGAATACATATTTGTTGAAATTCTTGTTAACCATCAAAAATGCTTAATCGGTACAGTATCTAAACCACGTCATATATCGAATATCAGTGCACTGGAAATACTAATTCCTGGCATTAGTCATCAGTATGCCCAATTAATTATCTGTGGGGATTTCAACATAGATTTACTCACCTCCAATGCTAAAGCTAGATACTTCAGGGATATGATCGAGTCGTTTGGTTTAAATTTTGTGAATAATACATGTCGAACGCATTTTACTTCTACCTCGTCGTCATTGCTAGACCTTTTCATTGTTAGTAATGTTGAAAAGGTAGAATTTTTCACACAACTTTCAGTTCCCAACTTTTCCAGGCATGATTTAATATTTTTCTTATACAGGGTGGGCCATAAGTCACTGAACTGTATTTTTGATACAATTTTTTTATTTTTCTCTTTTTATTTTTCAGTATTAGAAACAACGTTTGGGAGATTCATTAGCCATGTATACAATTGAGGAACGAGTAAAAATTGTTGAGTTTTATTTTGCTAGTCAAAATTCAATAATTCAAACCCAAAGAAAATTTTGAAATTTTTTTAACACCAGAAATGCACCATCACGAAATCAAGTACGCAATCTAATCCCTCGTTTTCGGGTTCTGTTTGTGACTTATCTCGGAGGAGTGGAAGACCGCTTGAAGCACGAAGACAGTTTGGTGCGGAATATCAGCAGACAAGATTCTTCCAAGACGAAGATGGCAATGCATTGACTGTAAATGGTGAGCGTTACAGGGCTATGTTAGAACATTTTTTGTTTCCTGAACTTGATAACACTCAAGAAATGTGGTTTTAATAAGACGGAGCTACGTGCCATACTGCAAGGGAAGCAATGAATTTGCTGCGAACGGTTTTTGCTAACCTTATCGTTTCACGATTTGGAGATGTTAATTGGCCACCACGATCACCCGACTTAACACCACCAGATTTCATTTTGTGGGGATATTTGAAAGTTCGTGTATACACAAATAAACCGGAAAGGACTGCAACAACTAAAAGACAACATAATAAATTTAATTATTGGATTGATATTATTTTTAAAATTTTATTTTTTAAAAAACTCTTCATGATTAAAACTATCTTTTGTAATCAAAATTATTCATTTTCAATAAAATATAAAAAACAATATATCAAAAATACAATGTGCAGTGACTTATGGCCCACCCTGTATATGGTGTGGGGCAAAAGGATGCTGTAGAAGAATCTTTCTATTACCGCGATTTTTCTAGTATTGACTACGACAGCCTATATGCAGAGGCATCTGCATTGGACTGAAATCAACTATATTCCGTGGTATCAGTCAATGATCAAGTTGGTTATATTAATTCTTTAGTAAACTATCTTTTTAACAGATTTGTACCGCTTAAAAGAAGGCTTACTACCATTGATCCAGCCTGTCCCTGATTTAGACCGAGAATTAACAATCTAATCTATCAACGTAATTTGGAAACGCTTTAGAAATCCTGAATGTTGGAACATTTTTCATACTCTACGTAATTCAATAACCAGCGAAATCCGTTGATCAAAAACAATATTTTATAGATCGAAGTTCAATGTGAAGCTCCCTAATATAAAGCTGTGGATGGATTTAAGAGACATCGGGATGGGTAAATCAAAATCCTTTATTGTTTCTAAGGATTTGAATGAACCAAATCTTGAGTTTACTCACTCCACATCCAATGAATCTATGTATATAATAATAGCAATATAGTTTTAACAAGTTTTAATCGCGATGATTAAAATAACGGGTACTCATTCATAAATATAACGGAGATTGACGTGTATACAGCAATAATGGCCGTTAGATCCAATGCCATGGGAATTGATGGTATTCACCACCAGTGTCATTATATTGAAAGTAGCAACAGGTTTGTTGTGACGGCAGAGTTTCTGATTTTCTGCCAGTATTTACTGGTGTGCCCCAAGGATCTATTCTAGGACCTTTGCTGTTTACCATCTTCATCAATGATCTTACTGGTGTTATTCTGCAGAGTAGATACCACTTGTATGCTGACGATATTCAGTTATACTTTTCTAGACCTAAGAATCAAATTGGTGATGCAGTCGAGTGCATGAATTTTGATTTAAGAAATGTCTGTATATGGATTATTGAAAACAACCTGGTTATGAACACTTTTAAGTCCAGTGCCATAATTATACACAAAACCGTAATTGACATACCCAGCTGCCCTGTACTTAAGATGAACAACGAGGTGATTCGCTATAATAACGTGGTAAAAGATCTTGGTGTAAGATTGAATCGAACTTTAACTTGGTCGGACCATGTTAAATCTGTTGTCTCACGGATATATGCAACTCTTCGCAAACTAGCTTTATCTGCATTGTATACGCCTGTTCAGATTTGAGTATTTTTAACTAAAGCCCTTGTAGTACCACTGTGCAGTTGTCTCAACTTCCCAGAGAAAACTTAATGTAGCTTTCAACTCTGCGGTTCGTAATTGTTTTGGACTTCGGCGATATGAGCATGTTTCTCCTTATATGAATTCAATCTTTGCTTGCACACTTCGTACATATCTGGACTTTCGCATGATACTTTTTTTACGTAACTTGATTCAATATCGCAGACCAACTTATTTATATCAAAAGCTCAGTTTTTACGGTTTCAGATGACAATGAATCTAACTATGCCAAGCTACAGTAATCGACTTTCTGAGCATCAATTCCTTGTCCAAGCGATCAGACTATGGAGCATTCTTCCCCTTGAACTCAAGAGTAATAGCAGTGGTCATAGTTTTTGTGTGGGTTGGTTGGTCTTCCTGCAAGATATGTAGCTTTTTGTTTCCTTTCCGCTTTTGTTTTAAATTAAATTTTTCTATTCCATTCTAAATTGATCTTTATTTTATTTTATTTTTATTTTTCCATTTTATTATTATTATTTTGTTTCTTATTATTCTTGCATATGTATATCATAAGTTTAGCTGTTGAGTTATTTGTATTTTCATTATCTCCAGCGCATAGATATAAGTTTAATAAGAAACTTAATTGTGTATATGCCATTAATAAATAAATTGAAATTGAAATTGAAATTACCCATGATATATTTAGTCAGTGAGTTATTGAAGTCTGCTACAAGCTCTTCTCATACTTCACTCTGTTAGTACTGTCGTCGATATCTGGATATTTCTTGCCTGTGGTATGAAGATTGATTGACGTACGAGAAAAATTTTATAGCGAATATTCCTCACTGACTGTGAGTAAAGTTTAAAAGATTTTATGGAATAGTACAGGTACGTAGTAAGAAAGCTTCAGGGTACCAAGTTATAAAAACAATTATATGACCCTCTATCAGCCAAACGGACCATTTTCAAGAAAACTAGTATATTGGTGAAAACCATCATAGCTGGAGTAACTAATATGAGATTCAGTTCAGAAAATTTCTTTAACAAACCGTCGATTTGGAAATAAATAACTAAAAAAAATTAAATTTAAAAACTTTGTGTTTATTTTACAATAAATTCTTGCCGAGCCCAATACGGTTTTTTTTAAAGAATAGTCAACTAGTCGGCCGGATACATTTGAGGTAGCGTACAGGTATGACTATAGTTCACCTTATTGCTCGAACGGAAGTAATAATAATATTTATTTCTATTCCATGATTCTTCGAGGTGGATAGGATTACAGCAAGTTCAGTTTTCTTGAAGCTGGAGTATTGCTTATCTATCCATAGGATAGTACAGCAAATTGAATTGTGTAAAGTTTCTTGAATCTGGAGTAGTACTATATATCCATAGGACAGTACAGTAAGTCGATAGTATGAGTCTCCTTGAATAGCTGGGCGACTTCATCTGCAACAATTTAATAAAAAGGCCAAATACCTATGGCGTATCGTGTCAAGTTCGATGTAGAAGACTTCTATGAATGTGAATGATTCCGACTATCCTTACGACCGCCGAGTTAACCACGGAGTTTATACACATATATAGTAGTTGCTGGCACTCAGGTTGAGGCATGAGACCCTATTTCGACCCGTTAACCGCAGGAAGAGCGTGGCTAGCAGCTTCGGTCGAACATCTTGTGAAGTAAATGGGAACTAAGGAGGTTAGCCAGTATATACACAAATGATTACAATAGCAGACGTTCGGACGTCTCGACAAGACGCTTCCAATCGCTATAGTTACTGAGACCTTAGAATATAGAGACAAGAGGAAGTGTTGATACCTGTAAAACTCGTGTGCATGAGCCTGGCTTCTTTTTAGGGTATAATGAAGTAGGCCAGAATTATATTGGAGAAAGCGACAAATGTATTTTCAGCTGTCAAATGAAATTTATGTAATTTGAAAGAATTTGAGTCTTATTTGAAACTGATAAAACTGAAAAGTAAAAGATAATTTTTTGAAAAGTAGCACTAAATAAAGCAAAGAGTGTAAGTAATTATGTGTTGATATTAACGTGATAAGTTTCTAAGTGATGTTCATATATTTTCACAATGAAGTGTTCAGTAAAAATTGCCAGAACAATGCCAAGGTACGACATGGGAAATCATTTTTTAGGCAAGTATAGTTACAAAATATTATTTTGTGTACTTTATACATAATTTTATATTAAATTAAATTGAAAAAAAACATTACAAAAACGATGAATACGTGCATTGTATCTGAAGTTCTCTAAAGCTAAATTAATTTTAGGATAAGAAAATGAAAGATGACAAAATTGAGCATGCGGAGTCCTCTTCATATGAAGAAAAAATCTGGTAATATCAGTGGTAAGTTGTAAACAATATTTAGTTTTTGTATATTGATGATTCCAGAGAATATAATGATAAGTCTAGTTGCCACAGTAGGTATTTCACGCGCTGATCCAGATAGTTATAAAAATGAAATCATAAACTTAGTTGTATTTTGTTAGGATGAAGTAGAAAAAAATATTGCTATTAAAGAATGCATGAAAACAGAAGATGAAAGCTGCTCAGAATTACCAGTTGAAAAAATTGTAAGGATGAAAGCTAAGTTGAGAAAATTAAGAAAATGTGTCCGAAATAGAAGCAAGACTGTGAAAATATTGTATCAAAAACAACTCGACAGAAGATAAAGACAAGTCAAATACCAAAATTTGCTAGAGGAGCTAAAAGAGAAGGGTTTAATTGAAGATGAAGTGCAGACTACGTTGACACAAATTGCTGGAACTTGTAAGGACGTCTTATCCTGGCTTTTTACTAAGGCAAGCGGCAATGTTGTGCCAAAGATATATTATCCGCATATTCGTTCTTTTGCTTCGAATTTGAATTTTTTGTCACCAATAGCTTACACCTACGTGAGGGATGTCTTTGAAAAGAGTTTACCATGCCCTAGGATTATAAAAGTGGTATAAAGCTCTTGGATGGCTTTACCAAAAAGTTTTTTGTGGCTATAAAACTAGCTTGCGATGAGGCTAAGAAGAGTAATTAAAAATTATTTATAAATGTGGTATTTGATGAAATCCACATTAGAGAACATATAGATTGGGATAAAGATATGTCATATGGATATGTGGACATGGGAGATGGTGGTACAACTGAGGCCTTCGCTTCTCAGATCTTATTTTAAGTGGCTGTCTGGTTAAATCGATCTTGGAAGATACCTATTGCTTCGTTTGCCTTTAGAAGCATTAAAAGATACTGGTGCTGATATTATTGGTATAACTTGTAAGGTGTTAGAATTCAATCAGAATATATATTTGGAAAAGAAGAACTAGCTAAAACATTTGCACGTCATAAGAACCTACGCGATCGACATGTCGTTGAGGCACACGGTGTAAGCGTGCCAATGTGAAATGCTCTGTTCTCCCCACGGGAGCCAACTTGACATTAAGAGAGACAACAGGAAGGTTCATTGAAGGTGCGATAGTTCTCTTTAAGTTAGACTGTCTAGATAAGAAGAGCCTATGTAGCACTGAGCAGAACAAGAATTAAAAGGAATTAGAATCATGGGCTAACGAAAGGATCCCTTTGGGTGAGTGATTTTATAGGTAAAGCACGCACATGGTTAAAATTATAATTTAATAATTAATAAATGTATATGTATAGGGATGTACGCCGAGGACAAAAGAAAAAGAAAACAGCAAAATAAAAAGAAGTGTAACAATAAAGGAAAAGTTACATAAGACACGGTGTGTAATTAGGAACACCGCTTATTCGACACAGAAGGCCGCCCGCTGATATATACATATATTGGAGACAACGACCACGCCATACTATGCCAGTATAAAGTGTGAAAACAAATAAAGTAGCTAAGTGTACATTTAGAGTAAAGGATAGAACTTTATTTAATATATATATGGCGACAAAGTTTCTTTTTGATAATTTATCATAGGATTAAAAATGTCAATGATTTTTGTATCTAATTTATGTGTGTCGGTAGTTATAGCGCTCCAGAGCTAGTGAATAAGTAGGTACGCAACACAGATATTGCATTAAGTAAAAAAAAAAACAAAGATCCTAATTAAATATTTAGGTTTTTTGCATATGCCAGCGCTCCACATCAACCAATTTTTCTGGTGGCACATGAAATATTGGCTTAAGCTGGGTGCGTGAGGTCAAGGCCTGACGCCCATACGGCTATCGGGTATTTTGCGAAATATATATGTAGTAAACGATACATTATTATATTCTATTATTCATGAATTTCAGTACTTTTGAATTTTATATTATATGTAAGTTAGTTAGTCAGTCGCTCTCAAACTCTTGAACTGTAACCCTAGTACTTAGTTTTAATAAACTTGTAAAACCACATTTTCCGTTTATCTTAATTGCCTCCACAACACAACAAACTGGCGACGAGGATTGTTAAAAAACAAAACAAGGAATAATGGATGACATCTCGAAAGCACTAAATGCGATAGCGGCTCAACAACAAAAGTGGGTGGAGGATTTTTTAAAGAAGTAGGATGACATGATGAAGGCCCACATTCAACAAGTAAAGGCAGCCCCAACAATCGTAAGTAGACACATACCACCATTCCCAGAATTTGATAAAGAAAAACATGGTTGGGGAACATTCTTGATACAATGGATCAGCATTTTGCTGCATAAAAAATCACCGAAGATGATGAAAAAAGAGCTTTCTTTTTGTCGTGGATGGGTGCCAGTCTATTTGAATTAACTCAAAAATTATTCGGAGGACAAGAAATAAGTAAGATCACATATAAAACATTAACAGAAAAAATTATAGAGCATTTCAGATCAAAAACGCATGTGCTAGCAGCGAGATATAAGTTTAACCAGGCAAAATAGCGGAGGAACAAACATATTCAAAGTGGGTTGCAAAGCTACGTGGAATAGCAAGAGATTGCCTCGTTGTGTGCGAAAAAGATAGTTATGAACAGTTTATGGTGGATAGTTTAATTCGAGATATGGTCGTCTTACATACACCTCATGACGTTGTCCGTGTAGTTGCTTTACAAAAAGCAAATCCATCTCTTGCAGAAGTATTGACAATCGCGGAGACTTTTGAGTCCACACAAAAATCAGTACAAACTATAAAAGGCGAACAAACATCTTCAGCTATACTACATATGACAAACACAAACCATCACAGGGGGAACACAGATGAAATTCACAAACGTCAGCGAAGAGACACATTGACATGAAGTCTTGCCCAAATTGCGGAAAAAGTAATAATCGCTCTCAGTGTTTTTACAAAGACTCTGTGTGAAGAAATTGTGGAATAATTGGCACTTAACATCGGTGTGTAGTAAAACACATGTCAAAAAAGACCGAAATTACGAGAAAAGTAAACAAAAATTTAGAGTTCGCGTAATTGAAAAAAGTTTTAAAACTGGAAGTAGCCATCAAGTTTCCTCTTCATGTGCACAAGAAAATTCTAGAACTCAGTAGTCTGCAGTGGATTTCCTCAGGATTCATCAGATAAGATAATTATCAATCTCAGTGTAAACAATAAAAACATAGCTTTTTTAGTTGATCCAGGCGCTACGTGCACTATGATTTGTGCTGAAACGTTCAAAAAATTGGGAGCTCCAGTGTGTGAGAGGGTCAACTTTAACCTCAAATCGTACGGAGGCGTAGCAATTCCAATTAAAGGTACAACAAATGTCAACGTGGCTTGAGAGGTAAATTTTTTAAATTAAAATTGATAGTGGCAGATGTAAAGGATGGCAAATACGTAGTAGGCATGATTTGGTTCAATATTTTGGGGTTAGAAATTACCCAACAACAGCTATTTGCAATTGAAAAGCAAATAGATGTAGATGATTTAAAAATAAAAGTAAACAGGCTTTGTAGACAATATAGTGAAATTTTTGATGCCAAACTAGGATACTATAATTTAACTCAAGCTCATTTGTCGTTAAATTCTGACGCCTTCCAAAGCTCTACACACCAAGAACGATTCCTTTTGCACAAAAGCAACAAGTTCAAGAGGAAATAAATCGGCTGGTTCAAGCGGGCATTCTTATGCCAATAATATGCAGTGAATGGGCAGCGCCAATTATTTTGAGCTCCTTTTCACGGCTCGGAAAAAGCAGACTGAGCAATTGTTTTGTTTTTTGTACATTATTTTCATCAGCAATATCAGTATCTTTCTAATAATGTTAAAGAAAGATATCTGGATGCTAATCAACTTTTAATGCTGAAATACATGGTTGTCTGGACAAGACCCACCTCCCTGTGAAATATTCGGGATATGGAACCAAACTACCTGTATTTATTTATTTTTTAATCGTTTCAAAACTGTTAAGTTATCGTAACCATATTTTGTGTGTGTTAAAAATATCTTTCTAAGTTAAGATTATGCGTAAAATATCTTATAAAAGCAATTTGAGTTGTGTTATATTTTCATATCTTATTCTAAAAATCGTAAACATAACAGTGTAAACAAAAAATTAAACAAAACGGTACAAAGTAATTTGGTGCTATAATGCGTAACGATAATGTAACTTAGTAAACTATAAATACACCTATATGAACGGATGTCACAAAAAACCAAGGTAATTTGTTTCTTGGGAAAAATATTCTACAAATTTACACATCATACCTTAGAAGAGAATCATTGAACTACACTTGTTTGGTCCACTCGAAAAATTGAGTTTAGAAATATTAATAGTTTCTTCATTATAAATGTATTACTGTCAGAAACTAACTATGCAGCTATTGATTCGATAAGTCGAAAAATAAGTGTTCAAAGCTTTGATATACTGAAGTTTGTAAAATGAGTTGCATGAAGTTTCAAGTCTTTAATTATAAATTATTAAAATTCACTCACATCTCTCAATGTCTCCAGTAAACTGATGTTATGCAGTGAAGTGTCATCAAAGTATGGCTTTAACTCTGTAACAGTTTTGTAAGTAAGGTTAGAAAGCGCTTTTAGAAACCCCAAATAATAGGAAAATCTGCTGTCATTTCCTTGAACACTCCACTTACTAGAAGAAACAAAATTTTAAATTAGAACACGCGTATGTGCAATGGTGGAATTTTCTATATTAGCTCTTTTGAATTTATAAAATAATAATTTTTTATAATAGTTAAAATTTCCCATTTAATAAATAATATAACAACAATTTAAATTTTCGTTGAATTATTAGCATGAGTGATTATAAAAAATTAAGATTAAATAAATAAAAAAAAAAAGGGGAATACCGCAAAGACGATATAAATAACTTAGTGTTTAAAAAATACAGCAAAACAAATAAAATAAAGAATTTATCAAGTTCCTTATAGTAGTAGAAGCCACTTTCTTCGTGATTAATTACAACAATTTCATTGTATTGATTCTATTATATTTTATGGTTCGTTTGCGAACATCATGTTGTTTGGACTTTTCAAATAGAGAATGGAAGAATTTTGATGCTTACGATTTTGAATTAAATTATAAATACAAGAAGAACAAACACAGATATTTTTTTTCTTATATTCGATAATTTTTTATAACTAATTTGCCATTTTGCTTGTAGCTGGCATTAATGAGTAACGATGAAAATTCGTGATGGCAGAAACACTTCCAGGCTTCGAGGCTTCCTCGAGGCTTTGTTAAAATTTGCAACACCAAACCTCAAGGTTTAGCCGCAAAGCGTGCTTTGCTCAATGTTGGAAATTTTTCTCTCTCAGGCCTACTTCTGTCAACAGGGGCCGGATTCACAACAAGGAGAATTTGGGAGATGAGAATTTCGTTTTCTTAGAGTTCCTAATTCCCTAATTCTCCATTCCTAATTCACTAAAATGGTTGGAGAATTAGGTAAAACGTAAGAAATGTGAAAAAGTGCGAATCGCCTGGGACGATTAAGGGTATCCCTTTTTGTTGTAGAGAGTTGGATTTTTTTCATATTTGAGGTACATCTGTCCTACCTTCTACCGTCGACATAAATTGAAACTTCTTTCTTATAGGAGTAGTTTTTGACGGATGTAGGAGGGTAGGTTTTCTCGAGTTTTCCGGGATAACGAGAGAATGGAGAGTAGAAGGAGAATGTATGTGGTTTCAAAAAAAAAAAAAAATGGGAGCTCAGAGCGAACAAGATAGGTGGAGGAATTAGGGCGGGGAGAGTGCGGGGTAGAAATGGGAGCTGTATAACGGATATTTTATAAAAAAATAAAGACAATATCAGAAGCTGCAATAATTCGCAGGGGTTAGCTCAGGATCTGTAAGCCCAATAAAAAACATAAGAATGCATGTGTATTATAGGTTATATTTTATTTCGATTAACGGTAATTTGCAGATTTGAGCGGCCTCGGCGGTAAATATTGTTGTCGCAATATTTACGGGCGCCTACTCTCTGTGTGGGAGGGCTGTAGAGTATTGGGGTTTTTTCTGATGGATTAAGGGCTTAGAGTACAAAAATATAGATGAACAATTTTTGGAGGAGAGTGTTTTGGGGGTTGGGGTCGTACCACCCCTCATAGGGGGTTGTCCAAACTACGTCTTGTTTGATACCAAATTAAAGAGGGAGTAGAGGGTAATCGAGTGGTGTAGTTTTTTGTCATGGAAATTCAGAAGTGGAATGGAGAATTCTGGAATTCTCTGCTTCTCTGGAAACGTAAGTGGAAAACTTGTATTGTCTGCTTTTGTTGCGTTTTGTGCAGGTATCTAGGTACCTAGGAATTTCAAATTGAGTTATGTATTCACTGCGTATCCTGGCTATATTGTAAAACACAAACTATGGGAATCCATGCAATACTTACAGCAGAACATGGAGTTTGTATCTCAAGGTATCCGCTAAAAATTATAAATCACTCATGCCATTATTACTCAGCTGAGAGTTAGGGAGCGTAAAATGGTAAGGTTACTTTGTAATCGAAACAAAACTCTCGAGAATACTTCCCAAGCCATGAAACAGAAATCTATATGTGTGCATGCTTAGTCCGTTTTCTAAAATGTTCTATATTGATACTTATGGAAAAGTGCTAAACATTGGCTTTGTATATGCCATAGGGCCTAAACTACTACCCACACAGGAAAATGGTCTTCTAGTAATTTAAAGCTTGGTTCCTTACCTTCCCAAAGGCTACACTTCCTATATACCTTACTTAACAAAATAATAAAATAGTTTTGATTACAAAGTAACCTTACCATTTTACACTCAATACCTCTCAGCTGAGTGATAATTGCATGTGCGTATATGCAGCCGTAGTCCGAATCTGTAGGCGCTACATTCGATATCATCAGCCCACCTCATGCCATGACGGCACAGCCACATTACAATGATTACTCAGCTGAGAATTTTTGTTTGAAGAATCGTAGTCATTTGGTTAAGATAATTTTTTTTAAATAATTTTGTTAGGAAAGGTATGAAAATTTTATTACGGTTCGGAAGATAAGAAAGCAAGCTTCAGATTAACAGAACGCAATTTTTCTCTATGAATAGTAGTTTAGGATGGATGAGCTATTCAAATCAAACTTTTGTCACTTTTACATAAGAACACTACAAATATTTTAGAATGTAAGGACTACGTTGGGCCTCGCATGTGGTATTATTATTTTGTTTAGTACGTGTAGTCTCTAGTAAGGTAATGAATCAAGCTTTAAAGTACAAGAAGACTATATTCCTGTGTGGATAGTAGTTTAGGCTCTATAGCATATATAAAGTTAATATTTGGCACTTTTCCTTAAGAATGAATATAGAACATTTTACAAAACGGACTCACAACGCATACCTATAGATTTCTGTTTTATGGCTTGGGAAGTATTCTCGAGGGTTTTGCGTCTGCGCAATTTTAATCAAGTAACATTTTCCCTCGCTTTTGACAGACAAATGTGATCAGAGCGGACGCTATAGTTACTATTGAAGTCGGGACTGCTATCGAAATAGTCACTTTCGTGTTTGAATGTCTGAATTGTCAAAGAAAGTAAATAAGTGAATAAAACTAAAATGGATAAAAAGAAGAAAATTATTTTATTGTTGTTTATAGTTTTATGGACGTGACACATTAAAAGCAGCAGATAGCAGCGACAGAAGCAGAATTTTTTCTGAACACATGCAACTGTTCGAGCACTAACAAATTGAAAGCATAGGCAGCGGCAGCAGCAGAAGCAGAGTTTGAAAGTTGTTCAAATCTCAAAAATTCTGCTTCTGCTCAGTACTGCCAATATAAAGAGAGCTAAAATTTTTAGTTCATTGTTGGCGTCCTTTATGTGTTAAACAGGTTTGATGCGAGAAAAAGAAATTTTCTATAGAGGAAATTAATTAATTTTGTTAGAAATAACAAATTAAATAACAAATTTTACATATTATAACACCTGATATGTGTAATTGACAAGTCACTCTTTTCTGCCACTGCTTTCAATGTGGCTGACAAAGCAGAAATGTCGGATTTCTGCTTTTCCTTCTGCTGCTGTCGCTGCTTTCTGTTCTTAATGTGTCAAGGCTTTTAATATATTGAAGCCCAAATTTTCCACTTTACGGGAAAAAAAAGGACCGAGTTTATTTTCTGACCGTATATATATGTACAGATACATATGAATGTTTGCTTTCAAAACGCTTTTTTCGCTTTTTTCTCGTTCAGAACAAGTTGCTTTTTAAGCTATTATCAATTTCACAGACTCTTTATTTTCATATATTCAAAAGTATTTACTGAATTTGCAAACATGAACATAAAACACTAATAATAAGTAATATTTGCTTCGTGCTCCAACGGTTATTTCACGGGTTTTCCTGCGTCAATGCACCAAGCCCAAAACAAACCAAACCTAAGTGTTAATTTGACAGCGAAGACCAAAAATGGCGGAATGATACATACACAAATGCAGGGCAACTTTGGGAGCGCTCATGTACACGGATCGTACATATGATTGCATCTCATTTAGCTATTGACTATCACTTAATTACTTTTCCGGAAGTAATTTTTATGAAATATTTTGCTTTTGTAACTTAACACCACACAATTCGAAACATGCTTTGGCCTGCCTATATAGCACCAAAAACTCGAAACGATTGCGGTTGTAAAAATCTGTCGTCTTTGTACCATGATTCACACCAACTCTATACTGGGAGGAGTGTCTCCCCCTACTACAATTGTAGTAGTTATACTACAATTTTCATAAAAAAAAATCACTGACGGAATTCTACTACATAATCTGTGAGCCCGGTATCAGTTGCTGTAAAATTTTAACTTATCTGACAGCCAATTTCGATATTTCCATTCTAGTACAGTGGATTTTGGGATTGTCGCAAACTTCATTTGGTGGTGAAACAAACGTTTCGTTCGTTTCCTGCACTAAATGACCGACGCTTGCCCGACTCGCCAATCAGAACCAATGCTAGACAACCAATAGGAAGCTTTCTTAATAAGAATATCATATATAGCGAGAGCCCGCGCAACAGTTTTTCATTTGATTCGAGAAGTTTGCATTGCATTTTAACTGTGCAAGTTAGTTTGTTTTTTTACTATACCTAATTGGGAGCATCACTGGCATCATCAATCGAAATCATATACATTTTGGTTCGTCGATATCAGTGAGTTATTGAGGTCTGCTACAAGCTCTTCTCATACTTCACTTTGTTAGTACTGTCGTCGACATCTGGATATTTCTTGCCTGTGGTATGAAGATTGATTGACGTACGAGAAAAATTTTATAGCGAATATTCCTCACTGACTGTGAGTAAAGTTTAAAAGATTTTATGGAATAGTACAGGTACGTAGTAAGAAAGCTTCAGGGTACCAAGTTATAAAAACAATTATGTGACCCTCTATCAGCCAAACGGACCATTTTCAAGAAAACTAGTATATTGGTGAAAACCATCATAGCTGGAGTAATTAATATGAGATTCAGTTCAGAAAATTTCTTTAACAAACCGTCGATTTGGTAACAAATTACTAAAAAAAAAATTAAATTTAAAAACTTTGTCTTTAATTTACCATAAATTCTTGCCGAGCCCAATACGGTTTTTTTTAAAGAATAGTCAACTAGTCGGCCGGATACATTTGAGGAAGCGTACAGGTATGACTATAGTTCATCTTATTCCTCGAACGGAAGTAACCTTGGATAGTATTTATTTCTATTCCATGATTCTTCGAGTTGGATAGGATTACAGCAAGTTCAGTTTTACCTATGGCGTATCGTGTCAAGTTCGATGTAGAAGACTTCTATGAATAGGAATGATTCCGACTATCCTTACGACCGCCGAGTTATCCACGGAGTTTATACACATATATAGTAGTTGCTGGCACTCAGGTTGAGGCATGAGACCCAATGTCGACCCGATAACCGCAGGAAGAGCGTGGCTAGCAGCTTCGGTCGAACATCTTGTGAGGTAAATGGGAACTAAGGAGGTTAGCCAGTATATACACAAATGATTACAATAGCAGACGTTCGGACGTCTCGACAAGACGCTTCCAATCGCCGACTGGCCGAATGCAGTTGCGGTAGCGTACAGGTATGGCTATAGTTCATCTTATTGCTCAAACGGAAGTAACCTTGGCTAGTGTTAATTTCTATTCCAAGATTCTTCGAGTTGGATAGGATTGCAGCAAGTTCGGTAGAATGAGCTTTCTTGTTTATCTATCCATAGGATAGTACAGCAAATTGAATTGTGTAAAGTTTCTTGAAGCTGGAGTAGTACTATATATCCATATGGCAGTACAGGAAGTCGATAGTATGAGGCTCCTTGGATAGCTAGGCGACTTCACCTGCAACAATTTAATAGAAAGGCCAAATACCTATGGCGTGTCAAGTCCGATGTAGAAGACTTCTAAGAATGTGAATGATTCCTACTATCCTTACGACCGCCGAGTTAACCACGGAGTCTATACCAGAGCTGGGCAAGTACCAAAGAAAAAGTACTTAAGTACAAGTACCGAAGCCTGAGTACTTCAGCGTAAGTACAAGTACCGCATGTATGAAAAGTACTTGTTACTAAGTCTATAAAAAGTACTGAGTACTTTTTGAAGTATTTTTTGAAGTACTTTTTTAGAGTCTTTGTACGTTGGCAGTAATATAATGAAGTTTATCGAGTTCAGTTAATATATATTAATAAATAAATACCCTTTGAAAACTATAATATGTATAGTATCCAGTGACTAGAATTTATAGTTTTCTGCGCTGCAGGTAGAGTAAAACTTTCACTTCTCATTGCTGCACTCATAAAAACTATTAGTTGTCCGCTTAAGCACCCATTGTCGTCTGCAATAATGTATAAAAATCTAAGGAAGAAATTTCCAGTATATTTCTAAGAAAAAATTGAGACCTTGCCTGTATCAGGTCGAGGCATCGTTGATTTTATATTGGAGCGAGGCATTGCTTGCTTACCCTTGGTTATGTCCACTGACGAATATAATATTACTTTTCTATTTCACGTGGGCACAATTGCTTGTGTCAAAAAGAGTTCTTACGTCGGTGCCAACATTGAAAAAATCATTGGCGGGAAGTTGATTTTAATAAAACATTTAGCATTCTGCGTATCTAATGAATATATTGTCTTTGGTAAAACAGCTTTTATCGCAGTAATATCCCAAAATGATTAATTTGAAATCATGTATTTCGACTAATCGACTAATTTATTTGTTGTTTTCAGTTCTTTTTTTTTGGTGCTTTGTAGGTACTTAATAGACTTAGAAATACTTAAGTGAAAATCTTGGTACTTAAGTACAAAACTAAATTTTAAGTACAAGTAAATAGACGCTAGTACTTATGTTCAAGTACTAAGTAGGGGCATTTCAAAAGTATTGCGTAACAAGTCTTAAGTAACTAAAATGTACTTTAAGTAGTACTTAAGTCTTTTTTTAGTTAAGTATTGCCCAGCTCTGGTCTATACACATATATAGTAGTTGCTGGCAACCAGGTTGAGGTATGAGAATCGAGTCGACCCGATAACCGCAGGAAGAGCGTTGCTAGCAGCTTCGGTCGAACATCTTGTGAGCTACCTAAGGAGGCTACCCAGTATATGCAGAAATGATTACAATAGCAGACGTTGGTACGTCTCGACAAGATGATTCCCATCGCTATAGTTAATGAGACCTTAGAATATAGAGACAACAGGAAGTATCAAACCTGTATAACTCGTGTGCACGAGCCTGGCTTTTTTCAGCGTGTATCATGAAGTAGGCCAGAATTATATTGAAGAAAGCGACAAATGTATTTTCAGCTGTCAAACGAAGTTCATCTAATTTTAAAGAATTTGAATCTTATTTGAAACTTTTGATAAAACTGAAAAGTGAAAGATAATTTCTCGAAAAGTAGCTCTATATAAAGTATGAGTTGATATTAAAGTGATAAATTTCTAAGTGATGTTTATATATCATCAGAATGAAGTGTTCAGTGAAAATTGCCAGAACAATGCCAAGGTACGACATGGGAAAATTAACTAAATTAAAAATACACAAAAAAAAAACGATAAAATATCGAAAATTCCTTCCTCCACCGAGATTTGTATACGTTTGTGACAGCTGAAAAACTCCCTGGGTATCTTGGCGTAGTGACAGCGAATAAGAACATTTTTGGTGAGTGTAAACGCAATATTTTTAAACATTAAAACGTTTATATTATAAATGACTATCAGAACCAGCTTAACACAAGCTCGCTGCATGGACACGCTTAATAAATAAACGTCTCAACAATACATGCGTTTCATCATTTAGTCGGTGTTAGTACTAGTATGTTACACTAAACATACACCGAACACCGGATAAATTGACATGCAACATAGAACAAGACAATTTAAAAAAGTTAATTAAAACAAAATTAAATATTAAATAGGCGTTTTTTTAAAACATGCTTAGGGACGTCAACAACAAAATTCTCAGCCATATTATTGATAGTAATACACATGCGATTAATTGGTTCATACATGTTAAAGTTAGACCTTGAGGAGTTAACATGCAACAGAGGTAGCCTTCTCAAATTGTGGCTACTATCACGGAAAGAGATTTTGTTACGTAACAATAGAGAATCAATATTCGCGTCTAAGAGTTGATGCACAAATGCTACATCGGCAACCAAGCGACGTTTCTCAAGCGAGTGCATATTCAAAAGCTTCAAGCGATCCTCGTAGGGTGGAAGAATTAAAGAATTATTCCAAGGTAGATGCCTGAGAGCAAATCGTAGGAAGTTCCGCTGAACAGACTCGATACGGTCGATGTGTGTACCGTAAAATGGAGACCAGACCTGGCTAGCATACTCAAGAAGTGGTCTCACAAAGCAAGTGTACAAACGCAATGTTATGGTAGGATTTGAAAACTCTCGGGACCAACGTTTTAAAAGCCCAGCATAGAACTACTCTTTGAAACCATGTAGTTTATATGGGAGATAAAATTCAATCTGTGGTCACATTTGACACCCAAGTCACAGACAGAGTCCACACGGCGAACCGAGGAATCCGAGAACTCATAATCATAAGTGATGGGTTTCTGATTCCTGTGGAAAGTCATAACCTCACATTTGTTGATATTGAGTACCAAATCATTGCTCTTGCACCAATTGTAAAATTTTTGAAGGTCACCCTGTACCTGTTCACAATCGTTAACAGATTTAATCTGAGCGAAAAGCTTAATATCGTCAGCATAAATCAAGACCTTACAGTACCTCACAACAGAGACAATGTCGTCAATAGACAGAATAAAGAACAACGGGCCCAAGTGACTCCCTTGTGGTACGCCAGACGAAGCCTTCAATACTCTAGAGATGGAATGGCGGAATAAGATTTGGTATGTTCTGTTATCTAAATAAGACTCCGTCCATTTTAGAAATATTGGGGGAAACCCATATTTTTCCATTTTAAACAGTATCATGGAGTGAGATAACTTGTCGAACGCCTTACTAAAGTCTGTATAAATGCAATCTGTCTAATAGCCTTTTGCAAACCCGCAAATGGTATCCGAGACAAATTCCAACAAATTAGTGGTTGTAGACCTGTCCGAAATAAACCCATGCTGGTTTGAAGAGAGCAAATTCTTACAGGAAGATGAAAGTTGAGAGTAAATGATAGATTCGAATAATTTGGGCATGCAAGATAATTTTGCAATAGGTCTATAGTTAGAAATTTCATTTTTACTACCTTTTTTGTGGATAGCTGCGGGAAACAACCACTATCGAGCGATTTTTGGAAGATAATTCTCAGCGGAGCTACCAGGGCGAGGCAGCAAGACTTAAAAAAGGCTGGAGGGATCCCATCAGGACCAGTTGTGAAGTCATTTGGAAGCCCATTAATATTGTCCAGTATATCCTCTTCTGAAATTGAAGGGATAGTGAATGAAACGTTATGGGCTGAAGTTGCCATTTTGAGGTTGAAAATTTGATGAGGCAAAGGCATTGTCAAAAAATGAAGTAAACATATCGCAAATTGCAGACGAATCATCACTAGCAGAATCCATGTACCTCATGGTATTGGGGTAGTTGTCCGTTTTTTTCTTCATATTAATAAACTTAAAAAACATGCGTGGGTCACTAAATAATTTCGTACGCATCCTTTGAACATACTCATCATAAAGTGCAGAAGAAAGTTCTCTGAACTTATTATAGGATGTGAGGAAGTTGCTGTGACTTATAATGTCCTTGTCCCTCATATAACTTTTCCATAGCTTATTCTTCCTATTTTTAAGACGTTTAAGTTCTTTATTGAACCATGGCGGTGATGTTTTATTCAACCGCTGACGCTCGCGGGGAATACAAGAAGAAAATAAATCGAAAAGAATTATGTAAAACTTAGAAACGTCTTCATCAACACTATTGCAAGACAGAAATGTGTAGAAATCAATAGAGGTAAGTCTACTGGAAAGTTCTGAAAAGTCAGCCTTTCTAAAATTGAAAAAGTATTGCGCTTCGTCACAATATGTGAGGTTTTCGGTTACATAGCAATGTGTAATTTGAAGAGGGGGGTGGTATTTGTCAAGAGTAGACATTATAACTGGGCTAGGTTCAACTAATAAGTTACCCGCGTCAGTAGAAAATACCAGGTCTAACTGCCTACCCATGTCATTCTTAACATTACTGATTTGGCTGAGACCAAGAGATGAAATAGTGTCAAGGAAAAGTGATTCCCTTGTTGTCAAGTTATTAAGTGGAAGATAGTCATCGTCATCATCATTAAGTACCCATTGCATATTGGGTAGGTTAAAATCACCAAGAAGTAGTAATTCGTCAAGAGGTTCCATCTTACCATGGATAAAATTAGATGTTAAAATGAGTAGGTAATAAATATTCTGAC
Source organism: Dioctria linearis (assembly GCA_963930735.1). Lineage (NCBI taxonomy): Eukaryota > Metazoa > Arthropoda > Insecta > Diptera > Asilidae > Dioctria > Dioctria linearis. Next base: position 213,710,891 of record OZ005740.1, on the reverse strand, counting down.
CTTTGTCGTCGACGATATTTATGGAGTCTGGAGGAATATAGCAACAAAGTATGTATAAGTCATATTTTACGAGAGACATCTTAAGAACTATAAGTTCAATGTCGAGAGTGTTGGAGAAACTGGGGAGCTCAACTTGGCTGCAGTTTAAGTGGTTTTTACAGGCGAGGAGTACGCCACCGCCACGAACTTCAGAATCAGTATACCTATCTCTTCTAAAAATTTGATAAGAATTGTCAAAGATTTCAGCATCGCGAAAACCATGATGCAGCCAAGTTTCAGTAAAAGCAACTATATCAAAACAATTTGCAACAGAGGACTTAAAGATTTCTGCAGTTTTTGTCCGAATCCCCCTTACGTTTTGATAGTAAAGGGAGAGCGATTTGAGTTTTTTGAGATATCGCTGCTAATTTTAGCTGTACTTCTATGTTGGTGTCCAGAAGGTACGAACAATTTAGTAAAAGCGACAGAGGGCCAAAAAGTGGGATCCAATAACTTATCCTGCTCATCCGCGGACACAGTTAGAACAAAAGATGCAACAGGTTTAGAGGATTTACTAATTTTTCGACAAGAAATACCATCTGTTGCAATATTCTTGGACTTCAAATACTTCAATATGTCCTCGCACATCGTTTCTGGAGAGAAACGGGTGACAAAAACAGTCGAAGGTTTTGGCACCGTTCTCAAAGAGGCACCAATGCTATTTCCTGGAGAGGTGATGGTTGAGAGTCAAACAATTCCTTATAAGAATTTCTTCGAAATAAATGTGTGATAATATTTCACTATTATTATTTTATATTGATTGACATGTATGAGAATATGAATTTCAATTTTAAATTCGTAACTAAAAAATGTTGTATATGTATAATTTTTAGATTGCCAAAAAAAAAACCAATTTGCTAAATAGGCAGGCCAGAATTTTTTCCTAAAGCTACAAACAAGATTTGTGATCAGCATTTTTTATGCACGAATATAGACCATTTCCAAACAATAAGTGTACTGAAACAAGTAGCGATAGCCTTTTTAATATTGATGATGTAAGTCTTTAACCTTCTAAAATATAATTTTAAGTATTCTAATAGTGCTTTTTTCCTGAGTCATTAATCGCTTTGAGCTACAACTTAAATTATTACATTTAAGGATGCTCAAACTTGCGTGAATGTTGAATCTGATGTAATGAATAATAATGTTAGCCCTGGACATTATTCTGCAAAGCAAACAGATGAGCATTTAACAACAAGTAACACTATGAGTAGTATTACACTATTCACAATTTGCAATTATTTATTTTCAATAACTATGAAAGCAGTCTGGTGAATTGTTAATACTAGAAGAATGGGATTCATAGGTCTAATCGCCTTCTTAAAAAATTTAAATTCCTCGATGAAAGATTTATACAATCTAAGATGCTGTATTAGCTTCTGATGTATAAACTTAATCAGGACCATTTAGAACTATTTCTTACTTCTATCAGAAGTCATCTGGGCAGATCGAGGCAGTGTTTAAGTGCCCATAAAAAACTTCTTGTGCGATGTCAGATAAGAGAAGGCGGCATCTGAAACTTGCTAATTTGAGAGTTACTGAAAAGAAAATAGTCTCCACAGTTCCTGTTGATGATATAAATAATTCAGTAGAACCGTTCCATCTTATAAATGATAAAGAAGTAAAATATGATAATTTGGTATTGGATCAGCAGTTTTTATGTGGCATATCTACCAAAGTTATCCGAATATATGCTCCATGTAGTTACCTATATTTCTGGATTTGTTTTGAAAAAAATTAATCAGATTTTGAAATGCCCGGAGTGTTTGTCTGCATTACAAGGTTGTTATTCAGAACTTACACTTATTGCCTACAAAACCAGGGGCAGGCTTCAAATACCGTCTGATAGTGTAACACTGAGAGTAATTTGCGTTTGAAAATGCATTTTTTAGAAGTCGATACTGTTCTACAAAAACAAAAGTATTTTTACAAATCTCAATTGAGGTCCAAAAGCACTTCTTGAATCCCTCTTTGACAATTAAGAAGATCATATGAAGTGCAGCAGTCATTATAGTGCCTTAATTAAATTAATACTTGAGCAGTACCTTCACACAAGGTACTACTTCATCGCCAAGAAGGCATCAGAAGAGTTTCACTGCGCCAACCGCTACAATAAAATGGTTATATTTCAAGGCATGTAATTACGGTTCTTGATCCACATCAGAAATATCAAAAGCGCAATTAAAAAAAACATTTTAAATAAAAAATACTATAATGACGGATGGGGACGTGTGGGGGTTTTTGTGGCATGTCATTTATATTATACGAATTGTCGGTATACCCACTTATTAAATAGACAAAAGGCTAATGCAAGCTTCTCACTATTTTACACCTACCTCCGCGTGGTTGTCCCTGGAGCCAAACACGATAACGCTTATCTTGTTGTGGCTAAAGGTGTAAGGAAACTTCTACTATGTATACATTATATTCTTTAAACAAAGAGGCCAGACGATTATAGCTTACTCAATTATTTGTTCGAAGTCAAAAATAGAGCACGAGAGATTTAAATAATAAATAATTGTACTAACACCTTCATTGCTGAAATCATAGTCCAATGCTCAAGAATTCCTACTGTATGCATACAACAGATAGCTAGTGCTTGTTTAACTTATATAGCTGTAACAATATATAACTTAAATATTCTGTACAGTATACGACAACCCTTAGCACAAATTTTATAATATAATATTCGGTACTAGAAATATTTATTCATTCAATTTTCACATATTCCTTTGTTATTAAGTTAAAATTAAGTGAAAACTTAATATGAAAATCAAATTAATTTATCTTGATACCCCTCTCTATGTTGATTCATATTACACACGCCTGTACTGAGCTCTTACTACAGCGGCAACACAACCAGAATTTGACTACGCTAAATTTGGCTTATCACACTTCCTGTTGTCTCTATATTCTAAGAATGGGACTAGCAGGGAATATATTCTTACTAAGCTTAGACAGCCGGCTAGGCAGCGGTCGTATGTTACAATGAGGTGCAGAGCGCCGGCCTGGGTTTGCGTGACCTTGAAAGATGTTTTTTCTGAAACGTGATAATTATTTAGTGGACAAGAATAATAATCAAACAACAGCTCGGTTGCAAATAAGGTCATAAGGAATTCTTGTCTTTATTTTTTCCTTAATGCTCTTCACAAGCATTGGTGTTCTTTTCCTATAAAGTTGTTTTATAGTTATTTTGTTGCTTCCTGCAACTAATTATTTTGAGCTACTTTTGACGGCTCGGAAAAAACAGAGTGTGCAATTGTTTTGTTTTTGGTACATTATTTTCATCAGCAAGGTATAAGTTGTTTTTGCTTATAATTTTTTCGGTGGTTACAGCGGTTTATCGATTGTACGGCGTCAGGCTAACTAATGCGTCGCGTCGCCACAGTATCTTTCTAATAATGTTAAGGCTTAAACACAATTCCGACGACAGAGCGACAGAACGACAGACGACAGAGCGACAGAACGACAGACGACAGCGGAAATATCGTTGCGAAACAGGCAGTCGAAAAATTGGGAACACAATTGCAACGACAGGCGGTGAGCGACGATTGTGAAAGAAGAAGATATAGAAATTTCATTTGTTAAATGTTTCGAGCATTTTAAAAGGAGATTTTTATCAAGAATATTTTATATTATATTGAAAGAAATGCAATGGACCAAAGTGTGAAAAAAACTGCAAAATGCGGAAATTAACTAAATTAAACGCTTTGAAATATCCATCCAAACCACGTCTTTTTTGTCCACTTGTCTTGCCTGTTATGTAAACTATAAATTATTTTATGGATTTCGCATTTCCTCGATCAATTTTTCCTCAAAGCTCATTATTTTAAAATTACCGCGGCGTGCTACCACCTGAAAAAGACAAAAGTGAATGCCACAACCATTTCATTCGATTAATTTTGTTGGTAGGACTGCAGCGACGACGGCAAAATTAGAAATTGATCAAAATGTCGTCGATCGCTCAACGTCGGTCGTTGCAATTTGGTGCATTCCGCATAAGATGCTGTGCTTTTAGAAGTTTGACAGCGATATATCGTCGTCGTTTGTCGTCTGTCGTCGCAATTGTGTTTAAGCCTTTAAAGAAAGAGCGCGTTTATAACGAATTCATGGAAATTATGGTGTTTGAACGAAATCCAACTTACTTTTATATGAAAAATGGCAGCAAAAAGACAAGGCAAGAAGAGTATAATGTTGAGCGCTGTATATTCCGGGCTCGGGAGTTACGACTGACCGATTTTTTATGGTATGTCGCACCTAATTTTGCTATGCTTACGTGATCAAAAACTAATATATTATATTAATTAAGAACTCCAATGATATCTGGATGCTAATCAACTTTTAATGCTGAAATACATGGTTGTCTGGACAAGACCCACCTCCCTGTGAAATATTCGAGATATGGAACCAAACATCCTGTATTTATTTATTTTTTAATCGTTTCAAAACTGTTAAGATATCGTGTCCATATTTTGTGTGTGTTAAAAATATCTTATTTAAGTTAAGATTAAGAGTAAAATATCTTATAAAAGAAATTTGAGTTGTGTTATGTTTTCAGTGTAAACAAAATATTAAACAAAACGGTACAAATCAGTAATTTGGTACTATATTGTGGAACGATAATATAACTTAGTAAACTATAAGTACATCTATATGAACGGATGTCACAAAAAACCAAGGTAATTAGTTTCTTGGGAAAAAATATTCTACAGAATTCACACATCATGCCTTAGAAGAGAATCACTGAAGTACACTTGTTTGGTCCACTCGAAAAATTGAGTTGAGAAATATTAAACTAAGTATGTTCAAAGCTTTGATATACTGAAGTTTGTAAAATGAGTTGCATGAAGCTTCAAGTCTTTAAATATAAATTATTAAAATTCACTCACATCTCTCAATGTCTCCAGTAAACTGATGTTATGCAGTGAAATATCATCAAAGTATGGCTTTAACTCTGTAACAGTTTTGTAAGTAAGGTTCGAAAGCGCTTTTAGAAACCCCAAATAATAGGAAAATCTGCTGTCATTTCCTTGAACACTCCACTTACTAGAAGAAACAAAATTTTAAATCAGAACACGCGTATGTGCAATGGTGGAATTTTCTATATTAGGTCATATGTATTTATAAAATAATAATTTTTTATAATAGATAATATTTCCCTTTTAATAAATAATATAACAACAATTTATATTTTCGTTGAAATATTAGCATGAGTGACTATAAAAAATTAAGATTAAATAAATAAAAACAAATGGGAAATACCGCAAAGACGATATATATAACATATTATTTAAAAAATACAGCAAAAAAAATTAAATAAAGAATTTATCAAGTTCCTTATAGAAGTAGAAGCCATTTTCTTCGTGATTAATTACAACAATAACATTGTATTGATTCTATTATATTTTATGGGTCGTTTCCGAACACATCTGCAGAAACACTACTAGGCCTCGAGGCGTAGTTAAAATTTGCAACACGGGTTTTTAAATGATGCAACACAAAACCAAGCCAGCACCAAACCTCAAGGTCTAGCCGCAAAGCGCGCTTTGCTCAGGCCAACTTCTGTCAACAGATGTACTATCAAAAGTACAATGACAGCACCGAGCCCGGTGGTATCATTTTGTTTACATTTCTCTCAGGCAAGCCTTAGGGCGAGCTGCGAGGAAGCCAGGGGGAGGCCAGGCCTGAGGCTTACTTGGATGTTTTTGAGCACAGCTGAAAAGAAATAGAAAAACATTAGTATGAGCTAAGAAATAGTATTTTCTACTTCCCTATGTGTTCCCACCAGTGTCTTATGTCCATGTACATCCTGTAACTTTAGGAATAGTTTCAAATAGAAAAAGAAATACATCAATTAGTTATAATTATATTATTTAATGAAGTGGTAAACAAAGCTACAGGATTACAACATGATGATTTGTAAGCAAATTTCATACATCCTGCTTAATAAAAATTTTGCGCAAAGATGTTTAAATAAGCAAATTGCATAAACTCGCAGCATGTGTATACATGAATATTCAAAAATTCAATAATTTTTGTCAATTTTGACATGTCACAAGTACTTTTAACACGAGCAAGTTTCCACCTTTTTTACAATTATTATGCGTTGTTTGTGCTGGAAAACATAATTAAACACTTAATAGAATATTATTATGAATTTACCTAGATAATTAATCCATCAAATTGGGAAAAAAGCAGCACAATAGCACAACACTAAACGAACTTGTAAACCGCGATCGCGACTGTCAGTTTGATATGGTGAAAAGTTAATCTGAGGTCGCGGAATACATTGGTGATGCCGCCAGACAGGTGTGAAAATCACTAGGTGAATTAATATTCGCGAAAATTAATTTGACATTTCTCACAATAAGTGGGAAAGAGACAGATGTTGGAACGAGATAAAAAAAAGTTCGAGAAAAATTTACGTTCCACATTGGAAATCGGCTTAATAGGACAGAGGGACGCCATATTGAAATTTTTTGGAAAAATCAAAATATTTAATTAAATAAATAAGGAGAATTCATGGATAACACAAAAATAAATTAGTTAATCCAATTTGGCATATTAGGAGCAAGTTGCAAAGGTCATTCCAACAAGAAATGTATGCTAAAAATAAGGTTCCCCCCTTAGGAAACCCTCACTTTTTCGACAGCGATCATAGATGCAACAGCATACGATCTAGAAGCAAGTGGTTTTTTAAAGTGAACAATTTGATAGAAATAAAATTTGGTTTAGTTGAACAATTATTAAACAAAGAGTATTATTTTTCAAGGAAGAGTAATAGCATAAATAACAGGAACCATGGTACGTTATTACATGCTTCAATTTGGTGGTGTCAATGGTGTAATATTGTGGCAACTGGCAATTTGTTTAAAGATAAGTAATTGTACATTTTTGTTGCAGATTTAATGAATTTTATTGGTGATTCTCGCATTTTAATGAGACATCTGAAGAAACAATTTAGTAAGTTAAATTTAAGAGTGGATTTCAGAACAACGAAGATCCGATTTAGATTCTGCTATATATCCAATTAATTACGTGCCACGCAAAACGGCATATTGATTGTACATGCCCACAGACAGGTAAGATAAGTGCGTAGTGAAATAAGTAAAGAGAAGAACAATAAATAATACATAAACGCAATAAATGCAATTAGGCAATGGCATACATGCAGTTATTTTTTAATGACCCAGAGTTCACAATTGTACCCAAGGAATTTCATCTTACCTAATTACTACAGTAATATAGCTTTAAGTGTCAATTGCAGCTTCATTACAAAATAGATCTGTTTCTGCGTTTAATGCCGTCTCGTTGGTAAGCGCAGTTCCCAGGAAAGCGGAAGGTCCACGTTTCAAAACCCGGGCGAGGCGGTTGTTTTTTCCTTTTGTATTTATAATTTAATTTACAATCGCTAAAAACAAGAATTCTTCTATTCTCCATCCGACACCAATTCTAATAATTCTGAGTTAGATTAACATGCGGGAAAAAAATACTTTTCCAATAGTTTAAGCCAAGACATCTTTCGCCCCCTTAGATTTTAGTAGGCTTTGTGCACAAACATTGTTGCTCAATGCCTTGATACAAAGATAAAAAGGTATAACCGATTCGAGAGGAATTTTTGTGTTGCTACGTCATGAGGTGACAATGTTTTTCATATTTTATTGATTGAAATACGTTTTGAATATATTAAAATATTTAACAAACATGAGTTTCTTCGTTTAAATCAAATAACTTTAGGAAAACTAATTATGTGGAAGTGGAAAAGCTAAGAAATTTCCAAATAGAAAATTTTTTCACTTTAATAAGAATGATTGAAATTCAGACGAACAAATTTGTGACAATTGTCGCCAAATGAGGCAACCAACCAATTGACAGATAATTCAGCTATACCCAAATCTTTGCATCATGGCGCATACTACGTTATTTGAATGTAGAATCCAATCCACAAAATTCTCTCAAACATAGTTTCTGTTAAAAGCTTAATATTTATTCTCGAGTTTTTAATTTGAACAACAAATTACTGAAAATCCCACTTGCGTATATTATAACTCGTCTTTCGACGAAACAACAACACATTATTATCGCTTTCGGAGTTCACAGATGGATTTTAAGTGAAATTTCTGTAAAATTTAATCTAGTTGTATCGTAACTTTGAGGTAGAAGTAGCATTTTGGTCTTATTTGTCTTTTTGAAACACATTGCAATAATAGTTTCCGAATCTGTGACTGATTTAAAATTAACAAAAATGTCGTTCCTAAATGTTTTCTCTTTCTGATATACCATACCTACATTTATTTGAAAAATTATAAAACAATTCTATTTGATCTACCGATTTTTTAGAAATGTAGCAGTGCGAAAGCTCAAATTATTTGTAAAACGATGTTAAATGTTGAGTTTCGCTAAATTTAATTATAAAATAAAACAATATTACAAATAACCGAAGTTTTTTAAGAACAAATCTTGTTACAACATTAGAAAATTTTGAAAACTTATATTAAGCTATACTTTTATATGCGAGTAATGTTTAAAAATTGTACAAAAAAAAAACTCCTCCGAGGAAAATGTAACAGTAACTCAAACCTTTTCCACCAGCTTCTTGGCAATAGTCACGAATTATGACATATACAAATGTGCAGTGATTGAAAACAAAGGAACGTAAATTTTCTACAAACACATGAGTGATTATTTATGGGAATTCCTACGCCAATATGTATGCATTAATTTGATTTTTATCAATTTACCTTTTGACGACCGCGTCATAATTTTCCGCACTTACAAGGTTTGTGCAAAATGTTGCTCCAATAGTTTCCACTTTCCAATTTTGGTAGTTTCTTTCTGCTGTATAAATGATAGGATTTGATTCAAACCGATGCCACTGGTCCAAGCACAGAAAAACGACAGTTGTAAATGAAACAATTACTGCAAGCATCCAAAAGCACCGCTCCAGAAATGAAACCTGCGGCTTTGTAATGTAGGATAGTCCATGGATCGTACATTCTCCAAAATGTTGGTTTAAATTTAGCGACATGATTACTTCTTACCTTCAGGACAGAGCTAGCTTTAATGTTGCAATGCAACTATAGCAATGCAAACGGTACTCAAAACCACTTTCATATGTAGCTTGCGTGCATTTAATTTGAGCTTAATTCACACCTTTTGTGTATTGTATGTTATTATGTACGTATACATCGTACATGTAATAAATATGGTAATTGCGTTTCGATAAAATCAAGTTCTCAAAATGCACATTTCATATCTTTTAAAGTAGTTTCAAGGCGACGCTTACAAAATACTAATAAAAATGTTATAGCCCTACAAAATGACTAATCCAAGTCAAATATTTGAATTCATTTTGATTTACATCATAGTATTTCTGGAGAAAAATGTGATTATCCTTAAATTTAAAAAATGCTTCCTGGAATTTCAACGAACGATAAACAGTACAAGATATGTAAGTTCATTGGGAAGTCAGTCAAAATTATCAATAAGGCAAAAGAAACTACTTAAGGTTTATTAAGGATGCTACGATAACAGACTTACATATACAGACATATCATTATGTTGTGATAACAAGATTACTTAATGATGAATTAGACAAATGAGTTTTCTGGAGCCAGCAAATTGCTCCTCAGTCCTGATATTTAGGAAGTAAGCTGGGATATACGGCTTCTGGTACTCGGACAAAGCAGAATGCCTATGCCTCTGCCTTACAGTAAGTTAACACTCAACAATATTCTTGATTCTTATTTTCTTGGAAATCAAAGCTTATTTATTTAATGCTAAAGCCTCTAACCAATATGTATACGGCTTTCCACATTGCAGCAAAAGCATTCCAAATCTGATGAATGTCCTTTGGCTTAAAAAATTCTCTGGTAACGGTTCTCTTTGGATATTTAGAAAATTACGTCCTTATAAACTTATGACATTACGATTATAAAATCCAAAACTTATGCTCTGCAAAGTTTTGAGTTGAAATAATGTGCACTACAAAAATGTTTTAAAGAACAATATCAAAAACTTACTTTTCTTTTTAAGTTAAATTGTCGGAGAAGACTCCGACTCAGACAAACTGAAATATATTTTAAATATATCCAATAGTAAGTCGGTCTTCGAAGTATGACAGTTTATTATAACCGTAATTTGGTATAGGAGATATATCGACCTGGCAACGCCCTCATCTCCAACCATTGGCAGGACCAATGACAGAAGTATCACTGTCACCAGAGTACTCGGCCACCACACACGTAATTAAACTCAACTCTAATTGAACTCTGAAATAAAGTATATATATCTAAATTGTGTTAATTAAATCAAAGTCTTTTATTTAATTCGACCTATCCTAAACATTTTTTGGTGCCGAAACCCTGGATAATAAGGCTAAATATTGGAAAATAACAGCAGGAAAATCTTCATCATAACGTGTCAGTCACACAGCAAATCTATCCCGTAATTCTTCAACAAGCATCTGCGTGCATCTTACAGTGAGTGGCCCAGTACTCAACAATCGAGCGATTACAATCAATATAAGTTCTGATACGTGGCTGAGGATCTTCAAGGAGATTATTTACATGATTCAAGTCAACTCGGAATTCATTTCGTCAACGAGGACTACCTGCTGAAATCATTCACCATCAACGCATTTTACCTCATCAGGTAAGGGAAATTCACTACATACAACATAATCATTCGCAAGCAAAGGCTCATAATAAAGGTTTCAGCCTATTAGATATAAAGAATCAAAAATCATTCGCATTGACATAACCTAACTCTGGAACGCATTTGCAAGTGCTCAGTCCACTGTATCATTACGTCGTGTAGCAATTACAAATTAATGCAAATTAACCTAAAAAAACAAATGTAGTGCATTCACAAGTTGCATGCATAACCGACATATCGCCAATTCGTCTATCATCACAGCACAGGACATCGAGCTAATAGTTACTGGAAGGGCCTGCGGTAAATTGGGGCAACTGTGAAGTGCACATTCCTGAAATTGCAATACAGTGCAATAATTTCGTGAACTATATCGAGTGTATATGACGTATGTACATATAATGCTGCTGTTTTTAGGCGTTAATTTTGTAAAGGCCTAAAAATTTCGATATATCAGATTGCCAATACTGAGTTACTGTGACATTTTGTGAACATTAAAATAAAAATAATTTTATTATATTATTTTCATAATTTTAACTATATTTGATTTATTTAAACCAATAATTTTACTCCTTACACAATTTGCTCGTACATTTACAAACTTTTTCTTGGGACTAAATTAAGTGACTCAGATAGCTGATTTAAAGCGAATTTCTTGACATTTATTTTATAAAATAAATCTAGTTCATTATCAACTGCTATCATGGATGAGCTCATTTCAAAAATAAATGGACTCAAATCCTTACTAGGCAAACAAAACGCCTTCATCCAGCGCACTGATGGCAGAGCTACGCAAATCGAAGAACTACAAGTTCGTTGGGCACGCTTACAAGATTTAAAGGAACGTTTCAACAATCTGGAAGCAGATTCGTATGAAAGTTGTTGTGATGAAACTGAACTGACCAAAGTTTTAAATTTACTCGGCTCAGTCGAAGATGTACTTTACACAGTGATGTCATTATTTAAAAAAAGCATGAATGAACTTCATGCTCAAACTACACATAGCACATCATTAAGCCAACAAGACCAATCTTCCGCTGCGAAAAGTGATGTGCGTTTACCAAAACTTCAACTTCCCAGTTATTCCGGAAAATACCAAGAATGGCCAAGCTTTTGCGATTTATTTACAGCATCTATTCATAACAACACTTCACTCTCTGGGGCAATTAAGCTTCAATACTTAAAGGGTGTGTTATGGCCCAATATACGGAAGATTCTTCCAGCAGCCAAGGGCGCATTTTAGTGAAATAATTAGCAATTGCTAAACAGTAACGTCGCATGGTACTGTTCTGCAACTGTCGGTTATTTTGCTGATTAGCTCAACAGCTGGCTGCGATGAGCGCTTGTGGAGCAATCGACGATTACAATAATAATTAACCTAGCATGGTAATTATTATGTAAAGCGATTGTTTACTACTGAGCGACTCAGGTGCTGCAACCGGTAGAACAAACGGCAAGGTTGTTGTCGTTTGTTTACATCCGCGTTGTTAAGTAAAGTCTACTTCCGAATATTGGTGCATAAAAGACCAATGACTGGACTGGCGAGTGCCGTAAAGTGTACAGTCTTATCGTGATTAGAGTCGGTTCCGGTTACCTAAGCGCCAGGTCGCTTAGTTATATTGTCATTAAGTTAGATCAGTTCTCGGATTAATAAAGTATTGTTTTAAATGCAATTCGTGTGTTTTCTTTGATTTAAAGATTTAATCTTTTGTTGTTTGATTGATTCGTGAGTTTTATTATTGGGACACTACAATTTGGCGCAGCCGGTTTAAAAAGGTGTTGTGTTTTTAAAATTTATATATATTGGGAGTTATGCTTTTTTAGCTGCTCCATTTTTTTTTATTGGGAGTTATGCTTTTTTTAGCTGCTCCATTTTTTTTTTATAGCTGCTCCATTTACTTTTCAGGATAAATTTAAAAAGTGTTAGATTAAGTGTTGAGTGCGATTTTGGGAAGCCATTTCAGTGTAGTAATATTGATTTCATGATTGTGATGTGCGTTTTTGGATAGGTTGAGGTTAAATCATTATAGTCGTTTGAAAGTTTTTGTCGCATTTCCGTGTGTTTAGGTTGAGAATTTAAGATATAGGTTAATTAGTTAATTCATCGATGTTTGGTTTTTGTTTTGTTTGCGGCGATTTTCAATATTTTTTTTTTAATATGGGGGAATAAATGTTTTGTGTTTTTATAGTTGGCCTTTATGTTTTTATTATAAATGAGAAGTGTAGTAAGTTATTCAGTTTTTGTGCGGATGAATGAATTTGTACCTGTAAGAAAAACTGTGAATCTTTCTATAGGTTAAATAGAGTAACAGTTAAGGAGTTAAGGGGTGAGATCCAAGCAGAACAATTGTTAGAAGAAGAGAAAAGAAAGAACAAGGGTCTAATAAAGAAAATATTGTCTTTGGAACAGCAACTGAAGGAAGCAGAAGAGGCAGCGGAGGAACTGGAGACAGAATTAAGAGCCGAGGGTCCACTGCCGGAAGAGAAAGTATACAGGCAAGAAGTCAGTAAGAAGTGGACACCAAGGAAATTAGTGTTCTGGGATAAACCACGAGAAACGACAGATAGGCAAGATATTTCAGCTAAGAGTAGCTCATCGAAGGGAAAGACAAAAGAACCAGGACGCACTAAATCATACGTATTGCCCAAGAACAGTATGGCGGAAGCACATGTGAAAGTTATGGATATGGTATCCAAATATATACCATTATTTTCTGGGGAAAGGTCACCAAAGCTGGGCAAAGAATTGGACCGTTTCCTGAATTGCAGCAAGGAAATCTACGATCTATTGACTACTGAAGAAAAAGTTATCGTTAGCAAATGTGTGAAATTTCGGCTTACAGATGACACTTATTATCTAGTGTGTTCCCAGGAGCCGAAGGAAATTGAAACTCTGCAGCAAGTTATTACAACTGCATATACGCCACGAAAATCGTTGAGTGAGCTACGTACGGAAATGCTGGAGTGTAAACAACGACCTGGAGAGGACATTCCAGAATTCGCTGACAGAACGAAAGAGCTTCTGGACAAAATTAAAACAGCAGTCACAGCTAAGTACCCAAATAAGGAAGGTGGACTAATAGCAGAATTGGAAGCTGATGCAGTGGCTACTTTTAAAGCAGGCGTAGGGAATAAGGCAACGCAAATGCATCTGACGGGAAGGAGATTCCAATCTCTATATGAAGTACAAGAAGAAGCTAGTTATTTCTAGAAGGATGTTTAGGGGTGTAAGGGGTTTCGATTAAGGAAATCACTATCACGCTGAGAAAGAAACTTCACCGAAATTTATTGTCTTCATCGGGAATCTTGGATGATGTTTTGAAAGTATTGATTGGATGTCTTGAGAGTATTGATTGGATGTCTTGAGAGTATTGATTGGATGTCTGGAGAGAATTGATTAGAGGCGTCTTGACAACGACGTCTTTGCAAAGCTCTCGGAGTGAACTTGAGTAACACGAACTTGATTGATGCTGACTATAATGTTATAGTTTGATGAAGTTGAAACTTCCGCTCGTGTTACGGGTTAACGTTGAGGTGAAGGCGTCGTTCAATAACGGCACCTCTATGTCGGCTTGAAGCAGTAAACGGCTAATGCCGTAAGTTACCTTGAGTCGGCGATGTCGTGTATGGACAATGTAGGGTCCCAGTTGATACGAGACCGTCAACCAGAAAAATTGAGTCTTGACCAGCGTAAGAATCGTCTAATTGAACTCTGAAATAAAGTATATATATCTAAATTGTGTTAATTAAATCAAAGTCTTTTATTTAATTCGACCTATCCTAAACATTTTTTGGTGCCGAAACCCTGGATAATAAGGCTAAATATTGGAAAATAACAGCAGGAAAATCTTCATCATAACGTGTCAGTCACACAGCAAATCTATCCCGTAATTCTTCAACAAGCATCTGCGTGCATCTTACAGTGAGTGGCCCAGTACTCAACAATCGAGCGATTACAATCAATATAAGTTCTGATACGTGGCTGAGGATCTTCAAGGAGATTATTTACATGATTCAAGTCAACTCGGAATTCATTTCGTCAACGAGGACTACCTGCTGAAATCATTCACCATCAACGCATTTTACCTCATCAGGTAAGGGAAATTCACTACATACAACATAATCATTCGCAAGCAAAGGCTCATAATAAAGGTTTCAGCCTATTAGATATAAAGAATCAAAAATCATTCGCATTGACATAACCTAACTCTGGAACGCATTTGCAAGTGCTCAGTCCACTGTATCATTACGTCGTGTAGCAATTACAAATTAATGCAAATTAACCTAAAAAAACAAATGTAGTGCATTCACAAGTTGCATGCATAACCAACATATCGCCAATTCGTCTATCATCACAGCACAGGACATCGAGCTAATAGTTACTGGAAGGGCCTGCGGTAAATTGGGGCAACTGTGAAGTGCACATTCCTGAAATTGCAATACAGTGCAATAATTTCGTGAACTATATCGAGTGTATATGACGTATGTACATATAATGCTGCTGTTTTTAGGCGTTAATTTTGTAAAGGCCTAAAAATTTCGATATATCAGATTGCCAATACTGAGTTACTGTGACATTTTGTGAACATTAAAATAAAAATAATTTTATTATATTATTTTCATAATTTTAACTATATTTGATTTATTTAAACCAATAATTTTACTCCTTACACAATTTGCTCGTACATTTACAAACTTTTTCTTGGGACTAAATTAAGTGACTCAGATAGCTGATTTAAAGCGAATTTCTTGACATTTATTTTATAAAATAAATCTAGTTCATTATCAACTGCTATCATGGATGAGCTCATTTCAAAAATAAATGGACTCAAATCCTTACTAGGCAAACAAAACGCCTTCATCCAGCGCACTGATGGCAGAGCTACGCAAATCGAAGAACTACAAGTTCGTTGGGCACGCTTACAAGATTTAAAGGAACGTTTCAACAATCTGGAAGCAGATTCGTATGAAAGTTGTTGTGATGAAACTGAACTGACCAAAGTTTTAAATTCACTCGGCTCAGTCGAAGATGTACTTTACACAGTGATGTCATTATTTAAAAAAAGCATGAATGAACTTCATGCTCAAACTACACATACCACATCATTAAGCCAACAAGACCAATCTTCCGCTGCGAAAAGTGATGTGCGTTTACCAAAACTTCAACTTCCCAGTTATTCCGGAAAATACCAAGAATGGCCAAGCTTTTGCGATTTATTTACAGCATCTATTCATAACAACACTTCACTCTCTGGGGCAATTAAGCTTCAATACTTAAAGGGTGTGTTATGGCCCAATATACGGAAGATTCTTCCAGCAGCCAAGGGCGCATTTTAGTGAAATAATTAGCAATTGCTAAACAGTAACGTCGCATGGTACTGTTCTGCAACTGTCGGTTATTTTGCTGATTAGCTCAACAGCTGGCTGCGATGAGCGCTTGTGGAGCAATCGACGATTACAATAATAATTAACCTAGCATGGTAATTATTATGTAAAGCGATTGTTTACTACTGAGCGACTCAGGTGCTGCAACCGGTAGAACAAACGGCAAGGTTGTTGTCGTTTGTTTACATCCGCGTTGTTAAGTAAAGTCTACTTCCGAATATTGGTGCATAAAAGACCAATGACTGGACTGGCGAGTGCCGTAAAGTGTACAGTCTTATCGTGATTAGAGTCGGTTCCGGTTACCTAAGCGCCAGGTCGCTTAGTTATATTGTCATTAAGTTAGATCAGTTCTCGGATTAATAAAGTATTGTTTTAAATGCAATTCGTGTGTTTTCTTTGATTTAAAGATTTAATCTTTTGTTGTTTGATTGATTCGTGAGTTTTATTATTGGGACACTACAATTTGGCGCAGCCGGTTTAAAAAGGTGTTGTGTTTTTAAAATTTATATATATTGGGAGTTATGCTTTTTTAGCTGCTCCATTTTTTTTTATTGGGAGTTATGCTTTTTTTAGCTGCTCCATTTTTTTTTTATAGCTGCTCCATTTACTTTTCAGGATAAATTTAAAAAGTGTTAGATTAAGTGTTGAGTGCGATTTTGGGAAGCCATTTCAGTGTAGTAATATTGATTTCATGATTGTGATGTGCGTTTTTGGATAGGTTGAGGTTAAATCATTATAGTCGTTTGAAAGTTTTTGTCGCATTTCCGTGTGTTTAGGTTGAGAATTTAAGATATAGGTTAATTAGTTAATTCATCGATGTTTGGTTTTTGTTTTGTTTGCGGCGATTTTCAATATTTTTTTTTTAATATGGGGGAATAAATGTTTTGTGTTTTTATAGTTGGCCTTTATGTTTTTATTATAAATGAGAAGTGTAGTAAGTTATTCAGTTTTTGTGCGGATGAATGAATTTGTACCTGTAAGAAAAACTGTGAATCTTTCTATAGGTTAAATAGAGTAACAGTTAAGGAGTTAAGGGGTGAGATCCAAGCAGAACAATTGTTAGAAGAAGAGAAAAGAAAGAACAAGGGTCTAATAAAGAAAATATTGTCTTTGGAACAGCAACTGAAGGAAGCAGAAGAGGCAGCGGAGGAACTGGAGACAGAATTAAGAGCCGAGGGTCCACTGCCGGAAGAGAAAGTATACAGGCAAGAAGTCAGTAAGAAGTGGACACCAAGGAAATTAGTGTTCTGGGATAAACCACGAGAAACGACAGATAGGCAAGATATTTCAGCTAAGAGTAGCTCATCGAAGGGAAAGACAAAAGAACCAGGACGCACTAAATCATACGTATTGCCCAAGAACAGTATGGCGGAAGCACATGTGAAAGTTATGGATATGGTATCCAAATATATACCATTATTTTCTGGGGAAAGGTCACCAAAGCTGGGCAAAGAATTGGACCGTTTCCTGAATTGCAGCAAGGAAATCTACGATCTATTGACTACTGAAGAAAAAGTTATCTTTAGCAAATGTGTGAAATTTCGGCTTACAGATGACACTTATTATCTAGTGTGTTCCCAGGAGCCGAAGGAAATTGAAACTCTGCAGCAAGTTATTACAACTGCATATACGCCACGAAAATCGTTGAGTGAGCTACGTACGGAAATGCTGGAGTGTAAACAACGACCTGGAGAGGACATTCCAGAATTCGCTGACAGAACGAAAGAGCTTCTGGACAAAATTAAAACAGCAGTCACAGCTAAGTACCCAAATAAGGAAGGTGGACTAATAGCAGAATTGGAAGCTGATGCAGTGGCTACTTTTAAAGCAGGCGTAGGGAATAAGGCAACGCAAATGCATCTGACGGGAAGGAGATTCCAATCTCTATATGAAGTACAAGAAGAAGCTAGTTATTTCTAGAAGGATGTTTAGGGGTGTAAGGGGTTTCGATTAAGGAAATCACTATCACGCTGAGAAAGAAACTTCACCGAAATTTATTGTCTTCATCGGGAATCTTGGATGATGTCTTGAGAGTATTGATTGGATGTCTTGAGAGTATTGATTGGATGTCTTGAGAGTATTGATTGGATGTCTGGAGAGAATTGATTAGAGGCGTCTTGACAACGACGTCTTTGCAAAGCTCTCGGAGTGAACTTGAGTAACACGAACTTGATTGATGCTGACTATAATGTTATAGTTTGATGAAGTTGAAACTTCCGCTCGTGTTACGGGTTAACGTTGAGGTGAAGGCGTCGTTCAATAACGGCACCTCTATGTCGGCTTGAAGCAGTAAACGGCTAATGCCGTAAGTTACCTTGAGTCGGCGATGTCGTGTATGGACAATGTAGGGTCCCAGTTGATACGAGACCGTCAACCAGAAAAATTGAGTCTTGACCAGCGTAAGAATCGTCTAATCAGATAGCTAGCAGGAAGAGACGCTTCAGTAAATAAACTTGAAAAATATCCTTCAAACAATCTGTTTTTTTTTCAAAAGAAATATACAATTTGCTACGAGCAAAGATTAACGAACTTATTTGTTTTACATTAGATCAAGGACTACTATTTTGTTTTTCATTTTTTTATCACAATTTTTCCAAAACCTACCTAGCTAAAATCCCTTGGGTCGTCAGCAAGGTATCTCAAGATATTTAAGTGGAATTCATTTACAGCAAATACAGCGGCGATCTATTGAATGCACAGCCCGGAACAAAAGCGTCGCCACATTTACTCCCCGCCAGCAAAACCT
This sequence comes from Dioctria linearis, assembly GCA_963930735.1. NCBI lineage: Eukaryota > Metazoa > Arthropoda > Insecta > Diptera > Asilidae > Dioctria > Dioctria linearis. The sequence goes on along the minus strand of OZ005740.1, from coordinate 213,692,068 downwards.
TTAGGTTTTAGCGATACTGAAAACGATTGGGAGGTCTAGTGGTTCGTCCAACTCGGGTTATTTGGGCTGGAATGGTTGTACGACCGTCTGGTACAAAGCTTATATGTCGTGCCGTTGTGTTTGACGAAGATGTTACACCAGAGGGTGTGTTTGATTCTGACTGCACATTGAAGTCTTCCGACACTGGCTGGAAGCTCGTTTCAACGTGTTCGCGTTGAACCATAGGACTTTCAGACACTGGCTGAACAGAGTCAGATGGCTGTGTGCTGTGTTTAGGTGGTGTTAAGTGGTTTTGAGTCTGATCAGCAACTTCAAAATCTCCAAAATAAGGCTTGAGACGGTTAATCGAGGTGTTACTCTCTCTGTTTCTGACTTTCAGGGTGAAGAAATTTTCAGAACGCTTTAGAATTTCAAATGGGCCCCCGTAAGGCGGTTGAAGTACCGCACGAACAGCATCTGTCCTTATAAAAGCATGCGAACACTTATCGAGGTCATTGAATTTAAAACTAACTTGACGAGAGTGGTTAGTTGCTGGAACAGGTCTGATATCTGAGAAGGAGTTGCGCAGAGAAATAACAAATTGATTTTGTGGTTGGAACTGCGAATTTTGCAAAAAATCGGCCGGAATACGCAAGCTTTCGCCATAAACGAGCTCGGCAGGGGTGGCAAGGAATTCTTCACGGAATGTGGTTCTTAATGCTCTTAATCCCAATAAGACTAGCGGTATGATTTTTGACCATGACTTCTCTTGGTATGACATGAGAGATGCTTTTAGTGTACGATGCCATCTTTCTAAAAATCCGTTAGCCTGTGGGTGATAGGCTATAGTACGATTTCTTTCAAAACCTAATAATTTGGAGAGTTCTGCGAATAATGCCGATTCCAATTGTGCCCCTCGATCTGTAATGATTGTTCTAGGTACTCCGAAGCGTGCTATCCACACTTCGTAGAGTACCTGGGCGATCGTTTCAGCGTTAATGTTGGTTAGAGGAACTGCCTCAGGCCATCTAGTGAATCTGTCTATTATAGTGAGGCAGTATCTAAAGCCTTGTGAGGGAGGTAAAGGTCCTACGATGTCGATATGTATGACTTGGAAGCGCCCAGAGCACTCTTGGAATGTACCTAGAGTATTTTTGACATGTCTCGATACTTTACATCGTTGACAAGGTAAGCATGAACGTGCCCAAGAATTAATATCCTTGTTGATAGAGGGCCAAAAATACCGGGCAGTGGTCATTTTATTTGTTGTACGGATGCTGAGATGTGCCAAGTTATGTATTGATTTAAAAACTTGAAATCTGAAATCTTTCGGAATAAAGGGTCTAACTTTTGTAGTGGAAACTTCGCAGAATAATTCCTTGGTTGTTCCGAAAATTGGATATTTCTCGAATTTAAACTGGGAATTTTGAAAAAGCTGTTGAAATTCGGGGTCTTGGGGTTGAGCTTCGGCGATGGATTCAAAATTGATTGATCCAGGGAGTTGGATCTCATCAATTGATAGAGCATCAGCTACTACATTGTCTTTGCCAGGTACATGTCTAATGTCCGTGGTGAACTGACCAATGAAGTCTAAATGTCTTAGTTGCCGAGGTGAAGCTTTCTCTGGATTCTGCTGGAAGGCATATATCAAGGGTTTGTGGTCGGTATACAAAGTGAAAGTACGACCCTCTAATAAGTATCGAAAATACTTGATGCCTTTATACGCTGCTAGCAGCTTCCTATCGTAGGTGCTGTATTTACGTTGGGCGCCATTCAGTTTAACGGAGTAGAAACCTAGTGGTTGCCAACTGTCATTAATTTTTTGTTGAATAGCTGCACCTATAGCAGAATCTGAGGCGTCTACCCATAAGGATAATTCACCAGTTCCGACAGGAAACGCCAGAAGAGTTGTTTGGGCCAGTTGAGATTTGACTAATTCAAAAGCTTCCTTGGATTCGTCAGTCCAATCGATTTGCCTGGCACCATCTTTCTTAGAACCAATCAGATAATGGTTTAGAATTGCCTGATGTTCCGCTGCGTGTGGCAAGAAGCGGCGGTAGAAATTTAGCATTCCTAAAAAACGCCGTAAATGTTTTACGGTTTCGGGGATTGTGAAATTTGTTATTGCTTCAACACGTCCTTGTGAGGGTTTGATGCCTTGAGGTGTGACGAGGTGTCCCAAAAATTTAACTTGTGATTGCAAGAAGATGCATTTATCTATATTCAGAATAAGACCGAACTCTTGGAGACGCTTGAAAACCTGTTCTAAATGGTTGTAGTGGTCAATTTCGGATTTGGAGGCGATTAAAATGTCGTCCAGGTACACGAAACAGAATGTAAATTCTTGTAAGACCATGTAGATGAAACGTTGGAATGATTGTGCTGCATTGCACAAGCCAAAAGTCATACGGGTGAACTCGAAGAGGCCGAAAGGAGTACAAATTGCCCTTTTTGGAATGTCTTCGGGTTCTACCGGAATTTGGTGATATGCTTTGGCTAGATCTAACGTCGAAAAATGTTTACAATCTTGTAGATGATGGACGAAATCGTGAATCAGAGGAATCGGGTAACGGTCTGGGATAGTACAAGAGCTTAGTCGTCTATAGTCACCACATGGTCTCCACTCACCATTTTTCTTTTTTACAAGGTGTAATGGTGAGGACCAAGAACTATTCGATGGCCGACAGATACCCTGTTTCATAAGAAATTCAAACTCTTTTTTTGCCGCCGCTAATTTCTCGGACGAGAGAGGGCGAACCTTGGAAGCGATGTAGGAGCCTTTGGTATCGATTCGATGTGTAACTGTATGAGTTACAGGTTTAACGAAACTTGATTCCACTGTAATGGACTGGTACTTACGCAGTAGTTTTTGAATTTCAGGAGAAATGTGCGGACTGATGAGGACCGAAAGTTTTGCAGTTTGGCATGCCGTACTTTGAGCAGCAGATTTTAGTGAAGTGAGTGGGTCAATTAGTGACTTACTCGTCACGTCCACCAAAAGTCCATAGTGGCCCAGAAAATCTGCGCCTAATATGGGCTTGGGTATATCTGCAATGACGAACTGCCATGAAAGGGATCTTCGGAGGCCTAAGTCCAGCGATAATAATTTTCTTCCGAAAGTGTTGATGGGAGATGAATTTGCCGCTACTAGCTGTAAATTTGTGTAAGGGTGGCGATTGGCCGATGTTTTGGGGATGACAAACACGTCTGCACCTGTGTCTATCAGAAAATGTTTCTTAGAGGACCTATCAAAAATGTAAAGACGACTATTAGATATGCCACTTCCACCTGTCGTCAAGGGCAGAGGGCATTTTAATTTGGGGATTCCCCATAAGCCAATACGGTGTTGTACCATGAATTTTGATTCCCTGTTTTGAAGCTGCAGGGAGGAATACATTTTCGTGCTTTATCACCAAATTTCTTGTGATACCAGCACTGTCCTGGATTACGAGTTGGTGTCGAATGAGGGGACCCTTGTCTATGTCTAGACTTGCTTCTAGACTGCCTATGTTTTGAGGAGTCGCTGTGAGAAGCCAATGACTTCTCCACTAATTTTGTGAGATTCTGTACCTTACGTGTCAAGTCCTCTAAAGTGGACTGACTATCCGAAAAGGAAGACACAGTGAATACTTCCTGCCTCGGATTGACTTCTGAAATTTTATCCGCACATGTTGCCAACACTTCGAGTGTCCCAGGATTGCATGCTAATATAGCTTGCGTATGTGCCGGTAAACGCTGCAGCCAAAGAGATTTGAGCACTTCTTCGCTCAACTTGCCCTTACTGAGAACTCTCATCTCTCGAAGCAACTGAGATGGTTGCGAGTCGCCAAGTATCAGTTCGTTTAGAAGCTGCTTGAGCTTCTGATCTTCACTTCCTGAAAGCCTAGAAACCAAAGTATCTTTCAATTTATTGAATTTATTTGATGCTGGAGGTTCACAAACAACGTCGCTGACTAGACGTATAATATTTTCGTCGAGCCACAAGTCTGGACTATGTTTCCAAAATGATGGCGCTTTGATGGACACTGCGCCCAGTACCGCTGGATGTGTTGTGCTCGCAGGCATTCCGTCAGACAAAATGGACATGTTCGGAGAATTTGGAGGAGAAAGGCAAATGCTGAACAATAACGAAGAGCCGTAGTTTGGGATGCCTTGCTGAGCAACGCCGGTTCACAATGGTGAGTATATATATATAGAATTTAATAACAAAAACCTAAACTATCTAACCTTTAAATATTTTTCTTGTGAAGGTTGTTGCTCCTGTCGGGGTCACCAATTTAGGGGTGTAAGGGGTTTCGATTAAGGAAACCACTATCACGCTGAGAAAGAGACTTCACCGAAATTTATTGTCTTCATCGGGAATCTTGGATGATGTCTTGAGAGTATTGATTGGATGTCTTGAGAGTATTGATTGGATGTCTTGAGAGTATTGATTGGATGTCTGGAGAGAATTGATTAGAGGCGTCTTGACAACGACGTCTTTGCAAAGCTCTCGGAGTGAACTTGAGTAACACGAACTTGATTGATGTTGACTATAATGTTATAGTTTGATGAAGTTGAAACTTCCGCTCGTGTTACGGGTTAACGTTGAGGTGAAGGCGTCGTTCAATAACGGCACCTCTGATGTCGGCTTGAAGCAGTAAACGGCTAATGCCGTAAGTTACCTTGGGTCGGCGATGTCGTGTATGGACAATGTAGGGTCCGAGTTGATACGAGACTGTCAACCAGAAAAGTTGAGTCTTGACCAGCGTAAGAATCGTCTAATCAGATAGCTAGCAGGAAGAGACGCTTCAGTAAATAAACTTAAAAAATATCTTTCAAACAATATAAAGAATGATAGTTTTATGGAGAACAACGAAAGTCTTCAAAAGTAGCTTCGGTCCTAGGTTGGCCCAATGACAACCCGGACGTATGGTAAGTACAGGCGTACTTGAGGATGCTCCAGGAAACACGACGTCAACAGTTATTTCAATTGGCCGAATCGACTACGTCTTTACGGTAGTCTCTGCAGCCGCAGCTGTGTTGCTGCTTTTAGCAAATTGTCCACTGTCTTCGCAAAGGAAGTTCTTCGCAGAGAGTCTGTGACTTATTATAAGGCCAGCTGAAATAAAACTTTTAGAACCTGGAAAATATTAAAACAATTTCCATGGATGTGCATAAACCAGAATCCCGATACTTTATTGCGCGACCTGTTTTTTTTTTTAAAAGAAATATACAATTTGCTACGAGCAAAGATTAACTAACTTATTTGTTTTACATTAGATCAAGAACTACTATTTTGTTTTTCATTTTTTTATTACAATTTTTCCAAAAGCCTACCTAGCTAAAATCCCTTGGGACGTCAGCAAGGTATCTCAAGGTATTTAAGTGGAATTCATTTACAGCAAATACAGTGGCGATCTATTGAATGCACAGCCCGGAACAAAAGCGTCGCCACAGATGCAACCAGGATCCAGAGTAGAGAACCAGAAGTTTCGGGAAGTGGGCGAAAACTGAATTCCGAAACAACCCGAATAGCTGGGGGACTAATAGTTTCAACAATAATACCAGCAGACCATTCAGAGAAGCCGTACAGAATGGCCCATCTCCAGCAGCAGCAGGAATATATCGTGGATCACAGGCTAGGACAACGCCGCCTAGGCCTATCCAGTGCTTCCAGTGTGGGCAAAGAGGGCATATTGCTAGGGAATGCCAATCAAGAAAAGAGCCACCATACTGTGTAAAATGCCGAAACTATGGTCACGATACTGCTAGTTGCCGAATACAAAGCATTATGTTCGCGGATACTTCAATTGGTTCTCCAGGACAGCTGGAAACAGACCCAGAAATCCTTTATTGCCAATTTTGTAGAACCTGCGATCATTATACCGCAAACTCCTTGAAGAAATATCTAGCGGAACAAGAAGCTCTAAAGAAGGGAAACGGGGAGCGGCAGCTGGGGGAATTATCCGCAGCTGCCTTCAATTAACGGAATTCAAGACCATGAAGACCTCACAGAAAGAAGCCAGTGTCATAGAGTTAAGTTTGTTAAATAATTGCATTATCTCAGTAGAATCAGATATAGGTATAACGGGTAAATTAACATTATTAATAGATACAGGTGCAACATGTAATATAATTAAGGTAAATCGTATTAAAGGAAACACGCCTATACAAACTCTCAAGAAAATAATGATTGGATATATATATACTGTGCCCCAAACACAAGAAAGCTCAATTGGAACTTGCAAAGCCACAGTACGCATAGGTGGAGTAGAACAGCCATGCGAGTTTAACACCATTTATGACACTAATTCGATTCCAGCTGACGGTATTCTGGGGATCGAGTTCCTGAAGGACAAAGCAGCAATTGATTGTATAAATGGAAAACTGTCAGTGAAAGGCATGGAGAAAATAAAGGAAGAAAAACCTCTTTTTGGATGCATGACTGGAAAGGATTAAATCGAGTTAATAGAGTTGAAGGAAAGCACCCAGGACAATAATCACCAGTTTATCCAGTAAGAAGAGTCAGTGTATTCTTCCCCAAAAGAGATTCAGCAACGAATGAAGAATCGAGTCGCAGCCTTGCGCGACATTATATCCAAAGCGGGGGTGGTATCAGATAGCCTCACAAAGTATCTTTCAGAAGTAAAATCTTACCAAGATGGTCAAATAAAAGAAAGAAAGATGACTTTTCCAAAAGAAGATGATGTACTGCCAGCTCTAACAGCTGAGGAGTGGCCTTTCGTACAATTGGTCGAGTTCCTTAGCACGGGAACGAATCAAAAAGATTCTCAAGAAGCATGTAGCGGAAGCTACACGATTTATTAATTGTTGTTATTAAAAATAAAATAAAATAAAAAGACATATATACGTCTGTCAGAGTAATATTTACGCTGACTGTGTAAGTAATAAAATTACATTGGTCGGATTAATATTTGCGCTGACTGTTTAAATATTAAATTTGACGTTTGGGAAAACACTTTGAAAAACTTTTTGAAAAATTTAAACACAGACACATACTACTGTATACACTTTTAAATAAATACAAATCAAGACTTTTTGGAATTGTAAGAAAATAAAAATTTGTGTTGGTGTCAGAGAATTAAAATAGTGGGAAGACGGCTGATTATTAGTGAAATTAATGAAGAAAGAAGAAAGAAGTTAAATTAGAAGAAAAGAAAATTAGAGAAGATCTACATAAAAGAAAGAAGAACATAAGTTTTAAAAAAGAAGATCTACATAAAAGAAAGAAGATAACATTATACTAACTTTGTAAGTTTAGCTTTAGATTTAGAATAGCTTTCATTTTAAAAAATAAAAAATTAATTACAATAAAAATAATAAAAATATTTTATATATTAAATTGTCTAAATAACACTAAAGGACATTCTTACACTAATCATATCATTGACGAAATATTTAAAAGTATAAGTTTTTCGGTGTATTTTTCGCATAAATTGATATAAGTCGTGTGGATTAAATCTGCATCAACTCATCATTCCCATAAATTTTAATTCGATAAATTAATTCGAATAATATTAGAAGTCCTTCTAAATATCGCGAGTGTTTGTGTGTTTATTTTGTTCTGTGTTTATTTTGTTTGGCGTTTATAGCTTGAAGTTCAAGTACATTATCCAAAAATGCCAGGTGACGAGCTACCTCCACAACAGCAAAATTATGTCGCAGCAGCTTCTGTCAAGCTACCAACCTTCTGGACTCCATGTCCAGAAGCTTGGTTCATTCAAACTGAAGCCGAGTTCAGGAAGAAAGGCATTCGTGTTGATGATACAAAATTTGGTCATGTTGTTCAGGCTCTTCCGCTGGAAGTGATAATGAGCGTTTTGGATTTTTTACAAGCACCTCCTGCTGAAGAAAAATATGAAAATCTAAAAAGGATTCTCATACAGAGATACACTGATTCAGAGGAGAACCGTTTGGAACAACTTCTTTCTAACTCAGAGATAAAAAACCCTCTGAGCTTTATAGGTCAATGAAGAATCTAGCTGGCACTTCTTCGACTTTCGGAGCAGAATTAATAAAAAAATTATGGAAGAGGAAACTTCCAGCGAACATCAACATTGCATTAGTCGCATCAGGCAATGAAAACATAGATAGTTTATTAGAACTTGCAGATAAAATATCTGATGTAAATAAATTGCAATTTGTATCTTCAATAAACAAGAGTTTTTATTTACCAGATCCCCAACAACCCTCTCCAGATATAACTAACGAGATTAACTTATTAAATAAAATAACAACTTTAGAAAACAAATTACAGAACCTAGAAAATTTAATTCGAAATTTTACTATGAATAACAGCTATGATAACACAAATCATTTTAAAAATAATTTCAGATACAGATCACGAAGTCGTTCGCTAAGTCAGCCAGACTTAGCAACAATAAACAACTCTGTTGGTGCCATTTGAAATTCGGAGATAAAGCTAATAAATGCGTTTCTCCATGTGCTTTTGTTAGCAAAACTAATTCAAAAAACTAAATATCCCCTCAGCGTCCAGTATGTCTAATAACTATAATTCAAAAAGACTTTTCCTTTTAGACAAAGAAAATAAATTTAAATTTTTAATTGACACTGGGGCGGACCTATCTGTAGTACCTAACGCGTATTTTTAAATTTAATATTAACCGCAGCTAACGGTTCTACAATTAATACATATGGAACAAAATTATTAAAAATAGATTTTGGTTTAAGACGGGATTTAACTTTTCCGTTCATCATTGCAGGAGTTAATAAACCCATTATCGGAGCAGATTTTCTAGAAAAATTCAATTTATTAGTTGACATTAAGAATAGAAAATTAATTGATGGGAACACATTGGTATGTGTAAATGGAATCACAGTAAACGCAAATACTCCTTCACCACGTCATTATACACTTGACAATGAATATGGTAAAATTTTGCAAAGATTTCCATCGCTAACACAAGCACCTCATTATGATGCTCCTGTACAACATAATGTTGTACATCACATTTATACAAAAGGACAACTTCCTTTTTCGAGACCACGAAGACTCGACATTCACAAATTAAAAATCGCAAAATTAGAATTCGAACATATGGTGAAATTAGGTTTATGTCGACCTTCTTCTTCACCAGTTTCTTCTGCATTACATATGGTACCGAAGAAAAATTCAACGGATTGGCGACCTTGCGGGGATTACAGGCGTTTAAATGCTATCACTACACCTGATAGATACCCTATTCCCCATATTCAAAATTTCTCGTTGAATTTAAATGGCTCTTCAATATTTTCGAAAATTGATTTAGTAAGGGCGTATCATCACATACCAGTAGCCCCCGATGACATTCAGAAGACAGCCATTACTACACCTTTCGGATTATTCCAATTCACTAGAATGCCGTTTGGATTAAGAAACGCGGCACAAACCTTCCAACGTTTTATGGATCAGGTGTTAAAAGACCTGGATTTTGTCTTCATATACATAGATGATATTTTAATAGCTAGTAAAAATCAGAAAGAGCATATGTCACATATTGAAAAGGTATGTACACGGCTACAAAAATTCGGTATAAACATTAATCCTGCAAAATGCATTTTTGGAGTAAATTCTTTATATTTTTTAAGTCATAAAATTACTAAAGAGGGAATTCTTCCATCTGAAGAAAGAGTTAAGATAATTCAAAATTTTCCTTCTCCAAAATCTATCAGGCAAGTTCAACAATTTATAGGAATGGTTAACTATTACCACAGATTCGTTCCACGTATAGCTGAATTGTTGAATCCACTTCATATAAATTTAACCAAATTACTAAAAAAACCCAAAAATGCTAAAAATTTTGATTGCCCACAAAATTGCGAGATCGCTTTTAATAAAATTAAAGAAGCTCTTGCCAGTTCCACACTTTTAGTCCATCCTCTCGAAGACCCCAAGTTTATTTTAACAGTTGACGCGTCAGACGTAGCTACAGGAGCAGTATTGGAACAATACAACAAAAATAATTTGGAACCTTTAGCCTTTTTCTCTAAGAAATTAACTCCAGCCGAAACAAGATATTCCACCTTTGACAGAGAACTTTTAGCAATCTATTTAGCCATTAAACATTTTAGGCATTTTCTAGAAGGTCGAGATTTCACGATTTTCACGGACCACAAACCATTAACGTCTGCGATCTGGACAAAGACAGAAAGAAGTTCCAGACAGGCCAGACATTTGGATTTCATAACACAATTTACTTCAGATATCAAACATATAAAAGGAAAATCTAACGTTGTTGCTGATTCCTTATCTCGAATTTTAGGTAATGAAAATGTCTGTGAACTTAACGAAAATAAAATTGATTTAAAAATTATCGCCGATAACCAAAAAGACGACGAAGAATTAAAAAGTCTAATTTCCTATCAGGGTACTATTAAAAATTCCAAGTTTAAATTAATCAAAACAGAATTATCCTCTTCCGGAAATAAAATTTGGTACGATATATCGACAAATACTTCACGACCATATATCCCTAAACTTTTAAGGAGAAATATTTTTGAACTTATACACAACTTATCACACCCTGATATAAGAGCAACCAGAAAATTGATTTCTACAAGATACTTTTGGCCCAACATGAATAAAAACATAAATTTATGAGCAAAATCATGTTTATCCTGTCAGAAATATAAAATTCACAAACACACTAAATCAAAGATTGGCCAATTCCAAATTCCAAAAGGCAGGTTTGAACATATTTACGAGGATTTAGTCGGCCCATTACCACCATCAGAAGGTTATACTTATTTATTAACTGTCATTGACAGATGCACAAGATGGCCCGAGGCTTATCCTATAACGGATATTACTGCTAGTACCATAGTTAAAACATTGTACACTCAATACATTTCACGTTTCGGAATACCACTTGAAATAACAACGGACCAAGGTGCTCAATTTGAATCTAAATTATTTTATGAGTTTTCAAAATTATTAGGATCACACAGAATCCACACCACACCTTATCATCCAAAATCAAATGGAATGATAGAACGTTTCCACAGGCAATTAAAAGCATCCTTGAGAGCAAAAGTGAATCATTCTAACTGGGTAATGCAAATCCCAGCAATTCTCTTAGGTTTTAGGACCACGATAAAAGAGGATCTTAACTGCTGTCCAGCTGATTTAGTGTATGGACAACCTCTCCGCATCCCAGGTGAATTCTTTATAGATACACCGAAACCAACATTGGATCCATCAAATTTTGTCAATAAACTCCGAAACCACATACAAAATTTTATGCCAACTAGTGTCAGAAAACAGATTAACAAAATATATGTTCCAAAGGACCTTAAAGATTGTGAATACGTTTTTGTGAGAGTAGAACGTTTAAAAGCTTCACTGAATAACCCATACGAAGGACCTTTTAAAGTCATTAGGAGAAACGACAAGACGTTCTTAATTGACTTCAGCGGATGAGAAACGACTATTTCCATCGATCGTCTGAAACCGGCTTTTGTGGAAATGAATTTGAATGAGCAATTACCAACATTGTGTCGCGATAATAAAAAGAAAGTTTCTTTCAAACTTTGATTTTATATATAGAATCCCATACACACGATGGTACTTAGATTGACGCTTACGCTGAGGGGGGAGTTGATGTAGCGGAAGCTACACGATTTATTAATTGTTGTTATTAAAAATAAAATAAAATAAAAAGACATATTTACGTCTGTCAGAGTAATATTTACGCTGACTGTGTTAGAAATAAAATTACATTGGTCGGATTAATATTTGCGCTGACTGTTTAAATATTAAATTTGACGTTTGGGAAAACACTTTGAAAAACTTTTTGAAAAATTTAAACACAGACACATACTACTGTATACACTTTTAAATAAATACAAATCAAGACTTTTTGGAATTGTAAGAAAATAAAAATTTGTGTTTGTGTCAGGGAAATAGTTTAGTCAGATTTTAGACGCCAGAGGGTAGTAATCTAATATAATTTTGCCTAGTAATCGCCAGAGGGCACAGATTGTGAAATAAATAATTAATTTAGTTACAGTTACAAAAATAAAGAATTAGCATTATAATTCAAGAAAAAGCAATTTTCTTTTTAATATATATATATTATTAATGACAAGAATATTGAAGAAATCTTAAGAATTTCGGGATTTGGATTTCCCACAATTAAGAAGAGTTTCAAGAGAATTAGTTTATCTTTAACTAATTCATTTAAGAAGAATTATAAAGAAACTGTTATATATATATATATCCGTAACATTTCAAAGCACTCATCAATAGGACTAAACCGATGGGGAGCAGAGAACAAGAAGGTGTAGCAGGAAAAAGGGAAAAGGAGCTGGAAATTCCTCGCATGGAAGTCCAGCGCGACCTCTCTAAAGTTACAGCTTACGCAGAGCCTCAGAGCGAAAAAGGTACATCTTACACAGCGAAAGGAAAAGTATTACTTGGGAAAGAGTAAAACCACTCAGGGGACAAGAATTAAGTTGAACCCAAGAACAGAACGCCTGTTGGAAATTCCTGTAATAGGTGAGGAAGATTTAGTGTGCATGGCGGAAGAAATTAGGCCAGGAGTGTATTGTGGGAATGCTATAATTAAGCCAAGGAACGGTAAGGCGTGGGTAGGTATTATTAACGCAGGAAGGGAGCCCGTTGAACTAGTGAATTTCAGGCCGAGGCTTGAAAAATTGAGTAAGCATACTGTGCATCCACTAGGACGGGATAAGGGTAAGACTGATAATCGCCAACAACGGCTCAAGCTAATGAAGGAATCACTGCTGCTAGGAGAAGACCTTAACTTCGAAGAAAGGGAAGCAGTAACCCATATTTGCTACGAATACAGTGATATTTTTCATTTCCCAGGCGATAAATTGTCATACACCCCGACGAAGACCTTTAAGTTACCGTGAATGGCTAATACGGCCCCCATACACAAAACGCAATATCGCATGCCAGAAGCGCATCGAGAAGAGTGTCAGGAACAACTCATAAAATTACTCGAGGACGATATCATCGAACCAAGTGACAGTCCATTTAATTTCCCCGTACTACTAATGCCTTAGAAAGGAGTAGATGATAACGGTAAAAGAAAGTATCGGCTATGTGTAGACTTCAGAGAACTAAACAAAGTCTGCATCCCCTTTTCTTATCCCCTTCCCCGAATTGAGGACATCTTAGATCGTTTGGGTCATTCTAGATACTTCACCACGTTAGATTTAGTTAACGGATACCACCAAGTATTAATCGACCCAAAAGACGGGAGAAAAAACGGTGTTTAGTACCAATTTTAATCATTTCCATTATAAACGATTGCCATTTGGTTTAAAAGCGGCCCCTCCCCCCATTTTTTCAATCCCTACTGAACGGAATTCTAACGGGTCTTCAAGGGATTAAATGCTTCGTGTATCTCGACCATGTCGTGATATTTGCTAAGAGTTTGGACGAACATAACAGCAAACTACGAGAAGTTTTTCAGCGCTTCAGAGAACACAACCTTCAGTTGCAGCCTTCAAAATGTCAGTTTTTAAGGAAAGAGGTGGTGTATCTGGGCCATATTTGTTCAGAACAAGGGGTAAAGCCTGATAAACGATTAGTAGAAGTAGTGCAAAATTTCCCACAACCAAAAAGTGTGCGTCAGGTTCAATCTTTTTCAGGGCTAGCCAATTATTATCAGAAATTTGTTCCGAATTTTTCAAAAATATTGGCACCCATTAATAGTTTATTAAAAAAAAGCGTTAAGTTCACATGGGGACTCGAGTGTGACAAGGCTTTCAGTCGTGTCAAGGAAATTCTTACTACATCACCACTCTTGATATATCCGGATTTCACAAAGGAATTTACGGGAATCACTGATGCAAGTGGGGAATCTTTAGGGGCAGTTCTGGAGCATGAGGGCAAGCCAATTAGTTACGCTAGTCGTACTTTGAACATGGCAGAAAGAAACTACTCCACTACAGAGCGTGAGATGTTGGCCATTGTGTGGGCAGTACGGAACTATAGGTGCTACCTTCTGGGCAAATCTTTCAAAATAGTAACGGATCACCAACCGCTACGGGGAGTTTTCAAGGTGAAGGACACTACTTCACGTATGCTCAGATTTCACCAAAAACTATCGGAGTATGAATTTGAGATTATATATAAAACTGGAAAGGAAAATGGTAATGCCGATGCCCTAAGCAGAATTCCAAGGCACATTGAAGAACCTGAGTCATATCATAACAAGGAGTACCCATGCCTTGCAATAACTCGTGCTCAAGCTAGGGAACAGAAAGAAAGGGAACAACCAAAACATATACCGTTGCGAGATTCTGAAAACGAAGGTAACAGTATTGAAGAGACTGAGATAATCACCGAAGAAAAACTGAAGAAACCAGAACCAAAACTGGTGACCAATCCAAAAGAGATTGAGCTAATTCTAAGAGGTTATCATGACTCTAGGTTTGGAGGACACTTTGGAAGGAACTAAACGTTCAACAGAGTGAAGCGCTTCTACCGTTGGAAGGGAATGAAGGCTAATATAGCTCGGTATGTTAAACGTTGTACGATTTGCCAAAAGAATAAGCACGCTAGAGCCATCAAGATGCCATTAGTAGTGACGGAAATCGCGGAAAGACCTTTTGAGAAAGTCTATGTCGAATTAGTTGGACCTTTGCCAGTCAGTCACAAGGGTAACAAGTACATCTTGTCTATGATGGATGATCTGACTAGGCTTGTAGATTTCGTGGCGATACCCGACCAAGAAGCGAACACGGTAGCCCAGGCCTTGTTTGAGCAAAACCTCAGCCGGTACTCGCTACCGAAACAGCTAGTACCGGATCAGGGAGCAAACTTCACTGGAGAAGTCTTAAAGGCTCTTTGTAAAATGTTGAAGATAAAGAAGCTGCAAACAACTGCCTACCATCCCCAGTCCAACACTGTGGAGAGGCAGCATTCTACGCTAGGCAACTATCTGAGGAGTTTCGTTGATCGGGAGCCACGAAACTGGGACGAGCTGTTGAGAACCGCAGCGCATGCGTACAACAACACCGTGCATACAGGCGCAAAACTTACACCCATGGAAACGTTGTTTGGATTTGTAGCGGAAATCCCCAGTAGCGTACAACGTCAGCCTGAACCGGTATACAATATGGATAAGTACCATTCGGTATTGCGGTTCAAATTGCAGAGGGCATTTCAACTAGCTAGGGAGAACCTACTTAAAAGCAAACTAGTGGCAAAGAAGTACCATGACAATTCAGCTAGGCCGGAAGTCTTACATATTGGTGATAAAGTTCTAGTTAAAGACTTAGCTAGGGCAGGGAAATTAGCATCCATTTTTAAAGGTCCATATGAAGTAATTTACTTTCACAGTCCTGAGAATGTAACTATACTTCAAGGGAAAAAGCTCAAGCGGATTCATACGAATCGTTTGAGAAGGTATCGTGACTAATTTTAAGATTAGAGTTTGTTCGTCATATAAGGACGATAACCTAAGTGGAATGAAGCACGAGAGAATAGTTTTACAATTTGAATATTTTATTTTATTTAGTCTTTTTCTTAGTTTTTTTTGTTTTTCTTGCAGAACAAGGTTTATTAAAGCATTTAGGCTGAGAGGAAAGGAAAAAGAAGATTAGGCAGATGCGAAAAGATTCCCAATGGAGGGAAGTAAGTAAGTATATGTAAAAAAAGGAGAAGAATGATTGAAGATTTAAAAAAAAAAAAAAAAAAAAACAAAGGAAATATTGAAATTGAAAAGAAAAAAAAGAGATTTAAAAGAGAATAAAGTAGAGTATACAAATATTAATTGAATGAAAAAGAAGAAATAGAGAATTTAAAGGAAATAATAATTAAAACAAAAAAGAGAAAGAAAAGAGGAATTGTAAACAAGATATAAAGATTTAAAAAAAAAGGGATAAAAGATTTTGAAAGAAATAATGGAAAATAAATAAGAAGAGCTGTTGAAAGAAAGCATAAATAAGAGGTTAATAATAAAGAGATTAAAAAAAAAGTGTTTAGAAATTTAAAGGAAAGAGAAGTTTTTATACAAGTTGTGTAAAGAGAAGAGAGAATTGCTAAAGAAAGAAGGTGTAAGAGAAATAAAGATTGTAAAAAAAAAAAAAAAAAAATTTATCAGAATAAATTTGGAGTTTATATTAAAGAAAAACAAACTTCATTTAGTATAAGAATACTAGGATTGCCCTACATTTATATAGTTATAAAAGAAGGTTTAGTTTCGCGATGAAGGCGGTAGTAATTTTAATCTTCGGTTTGATAGCTGGGATACAAGCAGAGCCGATACCACAGTCGGGAGTGTTGTTCGAGCGTCGCGGGGTAGTTAATTTCTACACGAAACATTGGACTATTCTGTCTAAGTTCCAAATACCAGACCTCACTGAAGACTTAAAATTCGTCAGCAACTCTAGTGGTTTGATAAGCGGATTATATGCAGACGTAACCGATACTGGAGGCGCTGCAAGGTGTAAGGCAGCAGTCAAAGAGATAGGAGGCTGGGTGGAAAAAATTAAGCGTAAGGATGAGGAACTCTCGCATCATACCCAAAATGAGGCGCCCCGAAGAAACAAGCATTCAATTTTTGATGGAGTGGGATCTCTGGCCAAGATACTGTTCGGAACCATGGACCATGCCGACTCGGAAGAAATACATGCAGCTATAGATGACCTTAATGAGAAGGAGAGCCGAACATTAAATCTACTGAAGGACCAAATTACAGTCGTCAAATCTACGTTCGATTTGTTTAATGCTTCAAGGCTACAGGCAGCAGAAGAGAGAGAGAAGAACTACAAAATAAACTTTCAACCATCGTTAAAGAGCAGCAGGGTCAATATCGGGAATTATCGTCATTAAAACTAAGAATGGAATTGAGTGAGGTAATTACGCTAATGAGCCTTCACTTAAGAGAAATCAGCGAAATGCAAGAAACAATGATGAGCATATTAATCTCCCTAAGCGTAGGAAAGCTACACCCCCTGAAAATTCATGCACGAGAGATGACCGAGATAATGAAGAATGCCACTAGTAAACTGGATTTAGATGAAAAATTCCAGAATTTCCAATTGCTGGTACAAATTGCAAAGGTACAAGCACTCCAGGTAGGCCAAGAAATCCTAGTCAGGGTAGATATCCCACAGCCCCAACGAGTTGCATTTGATTTACATAAGGTATACACGATCCCGATAGCTATAGATGAACTTGGCTATCACGTATATGATCTGGACGCTGAATTTGTGACAGTATATCTTGCTGAGTTACCAACAGTACCAGAAGTGCCAGAGGTTGTTAACCGTATCGGACTACCCGCAAATCTTATACCCACAATTAGCCCCAACTATTACTGCTATTGGAGAAAACTGTGTGCTGAACCTTTTCCAGAGCTTCAACGTAAATGCGAAGGCCTGTAAGGAAAGAGTTACAGAAAAGTGGAGCAGCTTAGTGAGAATGGTAACGAGAAACCACTGGTTATTTGTGATGTCTGAGAAGACCAAGGTGGAAGTAAACTGCCAGCATTCACCAACTTCCATCGGTGAGCTGAAGCACACAGGGGTATTGTCACCTGCAAATCGGTGACCTACGAATACAAGCTGAAGATGCCGCACAGTGAAACATATCTCTATGGCAGCCCAGACGAATGGTGTTACCAGCCTGGAACAGCATCGCAACACAGACAAACAGGCAGAGAGAGGAGGAAGTAGAAGGCAAAACGGACGAAATACGATTGCTGGCTAGTGACAACTTTAATCAAGCATGGAGAGAGCAGGATGCCGCTATAAAGAGGGTTGAAGACAAGATCAGCACGGAGGAGGCAAGTAGACGTGCCATTCCACATCCAGTACATTTAGCAGCGACAACTACTACCGCATGTTTAGCCGTCATCAGCCTAGTAATCTTGATAGGAGTATTACGCCATTTGAAGCGCTGGAAGAGGAACTACACCCAAGCCGGCACCAACAGAGTGATTCTACCTATAGTTCATAAGTCAGAGCAGCAACCCAAAGCCCAAAATGCAAACATAACCATTGAGACAATGTTGCCCACGACAGCGAACTTGCCAGCCACCAATCTGCCAACTATTGTGGGGAAACAACTTGTGCAGCTAGAGTAGCCGCCATAGGTTTAGTGAAGTATATATATATATTTTTTGCACTTGTATAACGAAGAAGTAATTTAAGGGCAACCTATAGTTAGAGATTAACGTATAAATTTATATAGAAATAAAAATATGTATATATGGTTATTAATATTCAATCATGTTCAATGGAAATGAATAGATTAATTATTATAAGATTCAAATGTAGGAAATTATTAGTATAATAAGGTATTTAAGAAGTGGGGGAAGTTTCCAAGAAAGGACATGTGAAGTAAAAAAAAAAGTAAATAGATATGTTGTAAAATCAGAATAAAAAAGAAATGAGATGAAAGTAAGATGGAAATTAAATGTGAAAATGAAATGTTGAATTTAAAGAAGTTAAATGGAAAAGAAAAGAAAAAGAGAAATGATGTAAAAAGATGTAAAAATGTAAAATCTACGGTTTGAAAAAGAAAAATAAGACAATTTAGATAGTAGGTATATAATGAAAAATGTAAAGAATCTGAACCGAACGAGATAAAGACATTTTCAGTTTTTATTTAAGATTGTTGCACTCCCCAGATCTAGTTCCCGGTGGAAACTAGTTTTTCCAAGGGGGGAGGGATGTTATGGCCCAATATACGGAAGATTCTTCCAGCAGCCAAGGGCGAATTTTAGTGAAATAATTAACAATTGCTAAACAGTACCGTCGCATGGTACTGTTCTGCAACTGTCGGTTATTTTGCTGATTAGCTCAACAGCTGGCTGCGATGAGCGCTTAGTGGAGCAATCGACGATTACAATAATAATTAACCTAGCATGGTAATTATTATGTAAAGCGATTGATTACTACTGAGCGACTCAGGTGCTGCAACCGGTAGAACAAACGGCAAGGTTGTTGTCGTTTGTTTACATCCGCGTTGTTAAGTAAAGTCTACTTCCGAATATTGGTGCATAAAAGACCAATGACTGGACTGGCGAGTGCCGTAAAGTGTACAGTCTTATCGTGATTAGAGTCGGTTCAGGTTACCTAAGCGCCAGGTAGCTTAGTTATATTGTCATTAAGTTAGATCAGTTCTCGGATTAATAAAGTATTGTTTTAAATGCAATTCGAGTGTTTTCTTTGATTTAAAGATTTATTCTTTTATTGTTTGATTGATTCGTGAGTTTTATTATTGGGACACGACAGGTGCTTTAATAGGAGAAGCGGCCTCCTTAATCAATCATTTCATGATTACCGATGCAAATTATGAAGAAGCATGGAAAGAGCTAGATTAACATTTTAATAAACCACGCTATATTATTAATGCACATCTTAAAACATTGTTCCAGCAGCCAGAAATCACTCAGGTCAATCAGGGTACGTTAGGGTGTCTATTAACTTCAACTCGTGAAACCATACGTGTTTTAGAGGCATTTAAGCTGCCGGTAGATAAATGGGATTACCTGTTGATTTATATGATTACTAATAAATTAGGTCCGGAGTCCAGACAATTACGGATAAGGGAAACTGCTTCAACTAACGAATTGAAATTCGAATCACTACTCTCATGTATAGCGAAGAATCGCTTAGAGTTACAGTACGTTTCTTCAAAACGAATCAATACTGCAGGACATAACTCAACTAGGGCAAATGTTCATTCAGCTGTAATACAACGAAATTGCTTTTGTTGTAATGCTAATCACTTATTTATGCATTGTTCACATTAAAAATCCTTAGATCCAAGTGCTCGTCGTAATCTTGTGAATAAAAAGGCACTGTGCATCAACTGCTTACAAGGCGGACATAAATTACATCAATGAAAGTCGTCATCATGCAGAACTTGTAGCAAGCGTCATCACACAACGTTGCACCAGGCTATGGCATCTCTAGCCCAACGTGAAGCTTATCATGAAAACGCCAGCAGCTCCACTACGTTCTCAGTTCACGCTACTAGCTCAGAAAATATATCAACCATCTACCTACTGCACTAGTTCATGTATTTGACAACAAAAATAACGTCCAAGTATATCGCATATTGCGTGACTCTGGTTCCCAAATATCAATCATCACCGAAGCCTGCTTTCAGAAATTAGGTCTAAAGAGCAGATCCGCTAGGGTTCATATTAAAAGCGTTTCATCTACTGAAGCAGGATCATCTAAGGGAATCACTACAATCAAAATGTTGTCAATCTTCAATCCTGATATGCAAATCACTGCTGATACATTCATTTTAAACAAAATCACGGATCAAGTTCCTGAAACATTGATTGATACACATGATTGGGAGTTCGTGAATAACATACCACTAGCAGATCATACCTTCAATAGGCCAGGGAACATCGATATCCTTTTAGGAGATGTATTCTTTGATATACTTCGCCAAGGCAAGATAACATGTAGTGATAGTACACATATTGCGCAGAATACCATACTTGGATGGATTATTGCCGGTCGCTGTACAACACAAAGTACGCATCTTAATATGCATATATCAGCTGATTTAAGCAAGCTACTGCAAAGATTCTGGGAGGTGGAAGACCTCAATCAATCAACATCCAATCTACACGCAAGAAGAACAACGATTTGAAGAAATCTTTAAGGAAACTCTTCAAAGGCGATCAGATGGTAGATATGTCGTGGATTGACCATTCAATGAGCATGTTAAGCAGCTAGGTGACTCAAAGAGAAATGCGATTAGTCGATTGATATCAATGGAATGACGCTTCAAACAGAACAATCGCACATCCGAGATATTGTCATCCTATCCAGCTCAACACTGGCATCATGTACAATCCAAGCATTATCCGGCTGACTGTGCTTCAAGAGGCATACTACCAACGCAATTGATCACGATCACTCATTCATTGTGGTGCAATGGTCCTGCATGGCTGCAACAAGATTATATACCAAATTGTACAGAGTCATCACTTGATTATGAAAGTGCTATAAAGGAACAACGCATTACATGTCTGCACATATCACCAACGTTTGATACACTCGACCTTCCATTGCGATATTCATCATTAACCAAACTTCAACGCATCACTGCTTTGTGTCGTCGCTTTATAACCAATTGCAAAATACCACCTGCGGAACGATTAAATCAAAATTTGGCAGTCAACAAATACAGCCAAGCTCTGAATGTTTGGATTTGTAAGTCTCAAAGGAAGTCATTTCAGACAGAAATCCTCTACTGAAGAAGATAAGAAACACTGCCAAAGAGTAGCAAACTCATAGCACTCAACCCATTTCTCGACGAAGAAAATATCCTTCGTGTAGGTAGACGCTTTGAAGAAGCAAATTTGGCATATTCCTCGAAACATCCGATTATTCTCGACAGAGTTTGAAAAAATCAGTGAGCTCATTGTAGCTGATGTCCATCTAAGATATTTACATGTTGGCTCACGCCTCATGATGACAATCATTCAGCGAAAGTACTGTATCATCGGTTTACGTCAAGCTGTGAAAAAGGACATCACACACTTCATCAACTGCGTTAAACAGCGAGCTTCTCCTGCTTCACAACTTATGGGTAATTTACCTGCGCGTAGAGTACCGGTTTTGACTACGCAGGACCAATAATTACGAAAGTTAATAACGGACGCTGCAAAAGGACATATAAGGCATACACCGCGCTCTTTTTATGTTTTACAACCAAGGCTATACATCTGGAGCTTGTCACCGAATTATCTACGGACGCTTTCCTTGCTGCGCTCAAAAGATTTGTAGGACGCCGTGGACGTTGTGCTGACATCACCAGTGACAACGCAACCAACTTCCTTGGCGTACAAAGGAAACTACTAGAATTGCGGAAATTATTGGAGTCAAAGGAACATAAGGCTGAAGTCTCAAGATTCTTGGCAGAATATAACACTCAATGGCACTTCATTCCACCAGCATCACCCAACTTTGGTGGAATCTGGGAAGCGGGGGTAAAATGTGTACAATTCCACCTTAGCCGTGTGTGCTCAGTAATGCTCTTCTAACCTATGAAGAGTTTAACACAGTTTTAGTCCAAATTGAGTCTTGCCTAAATTCCAGACCCATTGCTCACAACCAATCCTCCACTGACCTCTATCCCCTAACTCCTGGAAATTTCCACATAGGAGAACCTCTTGTTGCAATTCCTGAACCTAATGTTAATTACATATCGTTAAACAGGTTATCTAGATGGCAATACTTGTCTCGTTTAACTCAACAGCTTTGGAAGAGATGGCATCTTAAGTATCTTACGCAACTGGAAGCTAGTACCAAGTGGAGGACAGCCACGCCAAACATTAAACCAGACGACCTAGTTCTACTCAAAGAAGAATCTACCATTCCATGCAAGTGGTCCCTAGCTAAGGTTACATCCGTAATACCTGGTAAGGACAATTTAATTCGAGTAGTCAAGCTGCGCACCAGCACATCAGAGCTAGTTCGGCCCATCAGCAAAATTTGCCTGATCCCAAGGCATGACTAATTAAAGCAGTGCTTTAAGGTGGGGAGGATTTATCGACCTGGCAACGCCCTCATCTCCAACCATTGACAGGACCAATGTCAGAAGTATCACTGTCACCAGAGTACTCGGCCACCACACACGTAATTAAACTCAACTCTAATTGAACTCTGAAATAAAGTATATATATCTAAATTGTGTTAATTAAATCAAAGTCTTTTATTTAATTCGACCTATCCTAAACAGGAGATGTGTACCAATTTTCTCTTCATCGATCACCTATCGTTAACCCAAAAAAAAAAAAATATTTACAAACTTGATGTAATCTCCTGAATCTCAGGACAAATTCCCAATGGTTAAGAATAAATAGATCACGACATCCAAATTAACTAGTTCCATTTTCATCCTATCACATGCTTCACCAATTACCATGTGGAAAGCTATAAAGTATCACTGAGCGAAAGTAGAGTAATATCAGAGATAAGACGATCGCTCCATAAATGCGAAAGGAACTATTTAAATATAGAATGAAAAATCGCACTTCATGCCCTAATAGATCTCAATTAGTCAATTGTATGTCAAAAGAAGTAGAATCGATTGGCTAATGGCATTCTAGTTGGTATGTGGAGACTGGATGTTTTAGAATTCGCGCCTCGTGCAGATAAGTATTCTGTTTTTGCTTAGAAGTGGCGGGTAATTCCAAAAGAAATAGCTGCGGAATCTTATATCAATCGCTGATAAGGGAGGTCGAGACAAACAATAAATCTTCCTAAATTACAAAGATAGATAAAAATGTAATACGAAAGCTTAAATACGAGTTTCTACGATATAATTAGATAATTGGATTCATAAAATTTGTCATACCTTTCAAATATAAATGTGTATTTTGGAGTATGTACACTATTTTTTCAAAAAACGTCCTATTATTTTTAAACTTCATTACCCTCCAATAAAGTATGGTTCAATCTCTTTCTAAGACACTTTGTAGAATCTCAAGAGCTTCTGGCCATATTCAAGAGATATACAGTAAAAAAACACACAAAAACACATCAATCTTGCCTACGCTATGATATTTAATGTTATTTGATATTACCTCAGCGGCTCAAACATTGGATAACAGAATGCTTTGAAAACAAGACAAATCTAAGATTAATAATATTATACCGAAAATGAAATTACTCATATCTCTGTTAAAATTTTTTTAGATATATTTTCCGTGAGTGCTTATTTGACTTTTGCAGCTGGGTGTAATGTTCGTTCATATATGTACATTTGTAGATCGTTCCATTATATGTATATCATCTGTGGACGTATAGCCTTATGCGAAATATCAAACCGTTATTATGTCGATGCATTATTCATCATTTGAAAATAAACATTCTAAAAAGAAAACTAAAATTTTTCTGTGACTATACTACAAAGAAGCTTGCTGTTTTGGTTGAAATTACTTTACTTATTTTGAGGCTTTCAATATGTACCAGTATTAATTAAATGAATTCATTGTTATTTAATTTTTCCGGGAATCAAACTCACAATTTTTAGAATCGGTCATGGATGGAGACTAGAAGAATTTCAAGAACTTTGATTTTTTAACGACTCAAAATTAAATCATAAATTCAAGAAGAAAAAACAACCGCCTCCTTAGGTGTTTGAAGCCGGAACCTTTAGTTTTCCGGATGACTGCTCTTGCTATTGAGCTAAAAAGTTCTTGAAATTTCTCTATTCTCCATTTATGTATTTATGATTATATTTAGAATCCTTAAAAAATAAAGGTTCTTGAATTCATTGTACAGTTTAATTATATACATAATGTCTAAATTTCCGAATATATTCGAAACATTTTCATTGCTTGATATAATAACATTCTGCTCTATTGATATTAGTAACAGCCCATGGCGTGGCGCTTTGGAATCAGGGAAGTGTTGTATACCTAGAAAAACTGGAGGATGTGGGCATAAAGTGAAATAAATTATATGTCATAAAATTGTTTCATTAATGCAAAATTTTTCACGTAAGCTAATCCCACGATTAGCTCATCTATCAAACGAGTGCATCAGCAATGTTCTTCAGACTCCATAAAATTTTAACAAAATATTCTCTTTAGGAAAGAAAGTGAAATATAGTGATATAAAGAGTAAAGAGGGTGTTGTTTGAAGTAAAATGAGAAAGCAAGGTGGGCATTAAAAATACGGCGCAAGGGAGCATTGGATACAGCTTCTGCTTGCCCACAGCAACAGGTATTCCACGATTATTCAGTCCCGAGGAACCATAACAAATTGGCAAGACAATCTACCTTCCGCCTGAAGTTGAGCTTCGGGAGTATTTCGGTCTTGTTTGCTACCAACGTTCGGGGTCGGACTGCTTTAACTGCCTCTGTTGGAAAACACGCAGCCACGCATTCACCAAAGCACCATTGTGCCAACATGGGACAACAGCGGGCTTCATCCCAGCCCAAAACAAAGAAGTTAAAGACGCCCTTACTCAGAAGGGAAAGCTCCCATCCGACCCATAAGGAAGGAATCTCCGACGACAACCGACAATCTACTATCCTGAGCTGAAAGGGAATTCGAAGCAGGCAACGAGCCCCCCTTTCAGCTGTTATCCAAGGGCAGTTAAGAAGGCCAAGGGTCAAGGTGAAGCAACATCCACAACAGAGGGTACTAATCAGACACCCCCAAAAAATTCTACAATAAAATGAGTCACCCTTAGGAGTGGTACAATCCTGACAGCTCCCCATCAAGTAAGACCTTCTAATTTAAATTTAGAGAATTACTTAAAATATCTAGAAGGGAAGTGCGAGACTCCTCCGAACTTTCTGTTGAATTGGCTGGGCGACTCCCTTCTGGAGACCAGCATAGAAGATACCATTTTCCTACAGTGGCAAATTCTCGTCTAAAAATCTCAAATTCAAACATGGCTGATTACGCATAAATCGCCAAACTACCTGAACAGCTAGTTCCCCTATTTTCTGGAGAATAGCACCCAGAATTGAGCCTTGAGCTCCAAACCTTCCTCGGATGCTTCATGCAGGTAATCCAATGCATTTCAGTGGATAAGCTAACCGCTTTCTTACTAGTTTTCCCCACCAGACTTTGAGGTGAAGTTTATCAGCTTATTGCCTCAAATAGACCAACTACTTTCAAGAAAGTAGAAGAACGGCTTAACCGCTCTTATCTGCCTAGAGAAATTTACCAGGAGCTGGTAAATAAACCAATCATAACTAGGCAGTATCCCCTAGAAAATCTTATAGCCTTCACGGCACGAATAAAATAAATGCTGGCATTCTGTAACGAAGCGGCAGCATCCACCAATGCAAAATCCTGCTAGTACTGCCATACCAAATTACGCACAAAATACTCATCCTAGTGCATCGGCAACTCGTAGCGTATATAACTCAGGCATCATACCCCTTACACAGAGATCCTGGCAAAACAATTCTCACGAAAATACAAGCACTCGCATTCAGCAAACGCAGTTCACACAGGCAAACACAACGCCGAATATTAAACAGGAGCCAAGATCTCCTATTAAAAATCTTAATGTAAACAATAAAAATAATTATTTAAATAAAATCAAATGTAGTTTTTGTAATCTAAGAGGCCACACATACCGATTGCCTTAAACGAAAAAATACGCCTCATTGTGTGAATTGTAAAATGTACGGCCATGATATACGCGACTGCCGAAGAAACAATAATCATACTCAAAGACCACATAATAATGGACCCCCAAATCAATACCTTAGAGCGCATCAAGGTCCCAACAACTCAAGAGTTTACAACGTGCGTAAAAGCGCGAACTTGGTGGTCGTAAGGGTTATGCAGTAGATAGCTGCTATCAAAAGCAAAAATAAGAAGCCCGGAATCAGTGAAACGACGTACAGTCGACCCAAAACTCCCCGGCTCGACTTTAAATAACCCATCTAATAAAATAGGGTCCCCTCAGTAGCCCGATTCCAGTGTCGCTGCAGTAAAGCTTCCTTTAGATATAGGCCTCAACGGCCAAACTAAACTATACACAGGCGCTGAGGTTAGCATAATTAAGAAAAGGTCATTAAAAGACCTCAAAGTAATTACCCGCAATAGGGCGTGTACACGTCAGACCCCATTTGGTACCGGAAAGACGCTGGGAAATTACCAGGGAAACTTTGTTTTTAAAAACAAAATTTCCTGCAAGTTTCAAGTCGTATAGAACTTGCGTGGCCTTTCCGATGATGGACCTCTAGGAAATAATATCCTAACGCATAGCTGTAACATTGAGGGTCCAAACAGAGCACTAAGGTTTCCTCGCACGGAAACTAATCCTGATGAATTTGCTTTGCCTTTAGAGTTGGAACCGGACAAGCTACATTCTGAAAAAGTAGTCGAAGTAAGAACACTTGCAGAAGATGTAGAGTCTTAACAGGCTGAACTATCCACCTGCAGTGTCTTCTGTGGCTTCTCATATGAGAAAAGCTGGCTGCCAAGCTCCAAAAGAACCCAAAGAATGTGAAATGAGCCGTCTGGGCAAACAAGAGGTCGACGAAATCAGGCAGCAATTGGTTACCTTTAAGGAACTGATATACATACCTGCGCGGTCTCAAATTGTTGCCCCAGTTCCATTAAAAACTCAAGAAGAAATGCTCTGTTTATCCCAAGAGATAAGCGATGGAGTCTTCTTGGCAATTAGTTAATTGTCATCTGGACATAATTATTGCTGGTTAGTATTCTCAACGCCAACAATCACCAAGTAGTCATAGTTTAAACGAGCGAACTTTATTTATACTATATGTCAATGCCTGTAATTGACATATAGTGGCCTGCGTTTATAACCAATTCACTAGTCAATCCCAATAATTGACATTCGTTGAGCTGCGTTTACAAACCAAACCACAATTTGCGCTGTTCTGACAATCAAATTAGTGGTGGGTAGTGTAGCGATTGAAATATATCGTTTGGTTGTCATTTAATCATCAAATTCACTATCATAACAGCTTTAATAATCCTATACTAAAAATTAAAATTAAATTAAATTATTTCAACGAATGCAAAAAATTACTCAAATATATTACGTTTAACTTAATGCCACAAACCCGTGCTTTTTTTAATTCATTCATGTTTTCTAATTCAAACCTTATCTATTTACATACATATTTCAGGAAAATTCACTATTACCTACACAATAAATTATTTCACTTCAACGATTTACTCTAATAACATTTTTATGTTTTGAGCATGATTTGCAATAGATACCATGTAGGCATATTTTTCGTAAAACGTCAAAAAATAATAAACTTACAATTCAATGTATATTTTTATGAAAGGAAAATTCTGAAAAGGAATGAGTTTGACTAGATATTAATGATTAATTTGCTTAGGTTAATTAATGACCAGTAATTATACTCTTGTGGCATGCGATTACATATGTCCCATAACCTCAAATTGGTTCAAAAAAATCAATAAAAAGTATACCTACCCTCTTTACAAATATTTGTGAAATATAACATCCCCTTAAAATTTAGATTCTGGAAGCTCGCTGCTGATCCGTAAAGAAATTTCGAAAAATTGCCAAGAAATTTGGTTCAGAAGTGGAGCCGGTGAAAATTTTGATAAAAACTTACAAATCCAAAAACGAAATGGCTTGAAAAATCCTAATATATTTTTGAGCACTGGAAAATTCCATGAAATAGTTAACTATGCTTGGCATGTGTTTGTTATATGACAACTCGATTGATATAAGAGAGCGAATGAAAGAATGACGCGCTCTTTATAGAAAATTTTGTCCCGATTTCACTATCCATAAAGTGAAATCTTCGAAATATATCCTTTTTATAACTTTATTAGGGTTGCAGATCATTATTTGTGTATGCCAAAATGAATTTTACATGTTTTGGCATCCTTCCCATCAAGTTTTATTATTAATTTTATTAATTTTAATTAATTTTTTCGTAAATTTGATTTACTTTATCGACACGCCATTTTTCGGTTCATTCCAAGAAATTCCTCTCATGATTTTCGCTGTTCTGTCTTGCTCACACCTTGTGTCTGTTTCGCAGTCATTGGTATGTGTGTATTACAAATATAAATATCGCGAATTATGCGAATTGCGAGAACAGACGAATCAGCATACTTATTTTAAAATATGTAATTCTTAAAAATCTAGAACAAAATATCAGAGTTTAGGAAAAGTCGGTCTTAAGACCGGAATCGAGAAGTAGAGATCCCTCTAAATGTTGTGAATATAAATCTTGATGCTGATCAATTGTTGTTATCATAGAACGAAACAACCAATTGATCAGCATTTCCTCATTGAATCATTGCTTTGCGAGATACTAAGTAAGACCTTACACAATAAGTACAATGCATACAGGTCTTACTTAAGTGTGCCAACGGTAGCCCCATTAAAAGTTGCAGTGTATCGCATTTCATAACAAACTGGAAATTATTTGGTTTGTTATGAAAGCGCGTATGCTAAAAATCAAGTGGCTACCTGCTTAAAAATGTTCTAAT
The DNA here is from genome assembly GCA_963930735.1 of Dioctria linearis. NCBI lineage: Eukaryota > Metazoa > Arthropoda > Insecta > Diptera > Asilidae > Dioctria > Dioctria linearis. The sequence goes on along the minus strand of OZ005740.1, from coordinate 213,663,148 downwards.
ATGACGCAACATAGCTATGGCCCAGATATGGAGCGAATGAGTGAGGTGACATGGTGACTGGCCGGAGAAAGCTCTGGGAGTTCTTTCTAATACTGCTAAGAGTCAAGTTACTAACACTCTCGTTCGTGCGGCTTTAGGTGAAAAATACGCGATCGAAGGGAAGAAGTTTTTTTTTAAATAAAGATTTTTAAATTAAAGAAAAGTTTTTTATGTGGTGAACTTCCCTAATCGAACGAAATACAACATTTGGCGCAGCCGGTAGGATTGAATAGTGTGGGCAAGATATTCTATACCCTCAAACCTGAAATTGAGTCTGATTGCGGGGCGCTATTCTACCTACAAAATAATATAAAAGCAAAAACAAAAAAAAGTAGGAAAGTGAAAAAAAAATATATACATAAAATAAAAAGAGGGAAAGAAGAAAAATGAAAAAAGAGAGAAATCTGTTTAAGAAAAGAAAGTGTGTAAAAAGGTGCAAGTGCAAGTACCTGACAACTCGCAGCTGAAACTGAAGCAGTACAAACGTTAAAATTTTTTGTAGCAGTATATCTCGCAAGGAATTAAAAAAAAAAAATAATAAATTGTAAGATTTTTATATAACTTATTTTTAATGTATATATATATATGTATATACCTAAGCCACACGACGACAAAAGTACCACAGACACAAGTTTGCTTTTTGTGATTGTTTTTATTTTATTTGCTTTCAAATTTATCTCTTACTCCCTTTAGCTCTTTGCGTATATACGTATATCCAGGTTTGATAGGGATATATTGAATATTTTGTTTTGATTTGGCTACAATAATAATTACAAAAAAAAAAATACAAACATTTGTCTGGTATGGAATACTATTCTATTATACCAAAAGGTGTAAGTGTTAAAGGGTAAGGTGATTAATGACCTTCAACAAATTATAAAATATCTCTGCAACATGAAGCGCGAATGAAAATATAAATATCCGGAAAATTTTTCTTTTAGTATGAAATAAGTATTTATGTCTTTTTTAACACTGTCACAGCACAATAGCATGATTAAAATTTTGTTTAAAAAGAAACCTATTAGTTTTGGTGATGATACACCAAGTGACATGTAAATCAAAATTTTGAGCTAACAGATCTGATACGATTCTAATAACTGTCGGTGCCGAGAAGACTTATAACCGTCTGCTTGTTATAATAAATTCATTTAAGCCGAATTTTCGGAATTTTTCTGCACGAAAAAAAAGGGGGAAACAAAGTGGGGTAAACTGGAGTTCTAGAACAGATCTCGAATTTCGCATGAACTTAAGTGAGCTGGCTTGTATGGTAAAGGTGATTTGTACTCCTTGTTCAAGGCTGTGTGTCCACAGAAATTGTTTTTTAATAAGAAATGTAAATGTGAATGTTAAAAGATATTTTTGGTGCATTTGAAGAGCTTAAATTGCGAAAAACTGAGAATCCATATTTAGGTTGACCTCATGATTTCATGCAGTGAATGAAGCAGTCAATCTCCAAAAATCTTTTCCTAATTAAATACAATCTTCTTATTCTTCTATATTTATACTAATTTTAAGTCATCAGTCATAAATGATATTATTTGTAAAGAATTGCTACTACTAACGAAGACCACTAAACCTAGCGTTACAAAACGGGCAATTGTGCATTATATGGGGATTTTTTTAAAGAAAATTCAAAAATTGTTGTGATATTGAAATTATGACTAACATGAGATATTAATGAGAAAATTGTCATTTCAAATTTCCGAAAATCTTCAGCGTAAGATTTTCTACTACGTCAACATTTAACTGATTCTATTTTATGTTTTATTTGTATTTCGTTAGCTTCTCAGGGCTTTAGTTTCATATAACGGAACATATCCCCTCAGATTCGGCCGAATATTGCTGTATACACACATATGAACTATTCAAGATCAAATGATAGATTTTCTTGTAGTGGTGTTACAACTAAGAGTAAACAGTTGAATAAAGGTGGAATAGAATTCAAAAATTGAACCATCTTAATTAATGTCACAGACAACGGATAATCCGACAGCAAATTCAACGCGAAAATCGCCCGCCAATCCTGCCTATCCATTTTACGTGTTGAGTAAAGCTCAAAAGAGATTTTGGAAAAAAAAATTAATTCTTTCTCCTTTGAGAACACAAGCCCAAATTTAAGTGCAAATAGCACTGACCCCAGTACAAGCAGCAACCCGGCAGAAAGCGGGGAAGCGTCTATGCTAAGGTCAGGAAAAGAATTCAGCCGTCGATCAAAATCTTGTCCGCGATTATTACAAGAAGACAATATGGCAACCGTACAAGTTGACATAGCAAAAGTTAACCAACTGATTTTCAATAGTATTCCCATTTTGACGGGTGACATAGGAATAAACCTAGAGTCAAAGTAAGCATATTTATAAACTGTTGTAAACATGTAATAAATTGCTTATCTGTCGAAGAAATTCAGATTTTTTAACCCTCCTCCCCACACGCTTTAGAGGTAGAGCCGCTACCTCGTTAGAGGGGACACAATTTAAAAATTTCAGCGAATGAGAGACCAAAATTCATAGCAAACTGTTTATTAAATGAACTCCGTGTGCTATACCAGATGCCTGGAGCGACGTTGACAGATTTTGCACACAGAGTGAAAGTTTTATATAAAAATTGTGTCTCAAAAATTTCTGAGCGTCATAAAGGTGATGCTGCTAAAGCAGTAGGAACCGAGCTTATGGAAACGGCCATATATGTGCTTAATACAGGGATAATCAATCCTAATCATAAAATCCATGTTATGCAAGATACAAGTCAGGAACTGTCTGTCGTAATCGAGAAGGCGGAAAAACTTGAGGAGATAGAAAGGTAAGCAATGTCGATGTACCATAACCCTTTGGGCGTTCAATTAATGACCCATCAATGGGAAACGGATATCCAGTTGCGAATAATTTAATGGGGATCCAACAAAATCCAAATTATTACCAAGTAGCTCCTCAGGAGAATAACTCTTATAGTGGAAGAAGATATTCGGCACATAAACGTCAAGAAAACGACAGGCGGAACCCGCCTCCCATAAAATGTTGTTTCTGTAATAAGGCAAATCAAGGTAATAAAACAAACCTTAACGGCGCTTTTGGAGAGGGTCAAACAGTAGGAACATGCAAGGGGAATTTTCTACTTAATACCCCACAAGCATGCGAATTTCATGTAGTAAAGGACAACGAGAATGTACCTTGCGATGGCATACTAGGCTACAATTTCTTGTCAAAAGCATGTAATATTACGGGTCTGTTAAGAACTATTTTGTTCTTCTCGCTGATTTGAGTCAAGGTGTTACACCTTGGCCTTTGATGGGTATGCAGCGGCTCTTAAACCACTACATCAAATTAGCTGAAAACAAGTTGATTAGTAGGTAAATAAAATCACTGATTATTTCGATGCGATGGTTGAAAATTAACTGTATTTCTAATTTATTGAGTCCGTACATTTATATTAATTTATTGCTTATTCTAACAATATCATTTATTGAGTTCGATGAAACATTGAACCCATACAACGATTGCATTGCAAAATAGGAATGCAGAAATATGAGAGAAAAACATATTGCAATTGCAAGTATGACAAAATGCGCAAAAATGCAAACATGCACATTTACTCGATGAATGAACTGGGAAACTTGATGCTTCCCTGAGTGCACTCACCTCGTAATGTATGTAAAGATGTAGCATTGAGAAATTAATGACTAAAAATTATCATGATCTGTTTTACTTATTCTATGCCAGCAAAATTATATTTTACAGGGTCCACAGAAAACCTTAGAGTTCCCAGTCTCAGAAGTAAATAATACAAACTTCGGTATACCACTAAATTCTCACATTGAAAAGAGGGGGTTGAACATAGAAAATAGTCGCTTCGAAACATTGAAAAACAGAAAGTCGGTACATTTTCCAAAATGGGAACTTGGTAAGCTGGAACCTGAAAGTTGCTATAATCGAAGCGATAATAGGGAACGCCAACTAAATGGAGTAGAAAATGGGAAGGTTCAGAGAAAAATCCACATTCCTGCCCGCTCAGAAAAAATTGTGAGAATTCCAGTGGAAAGTAATGGTGAATTTGTATGCATGTCAAAGGAGATAAGTCCTGGTATATTTGTAGCAAACGGTTTAACAAAGGCAGTAAAAAAGGAAATCACAACTATAATACTTAATTCCAGTAACAATGATGAAACGCTAGACCATGTTGAATTAGAATTACAGCCGATTGAAGATTATCACATTACAAATTGGAATGAAATCAATAATACATCTAAGGTTAAATTAAATGTAGGAAGTAAGAACTGCATATACTACATAACCGACACGAATAGGCGGAACAAGATACTGGATAAGGAAATCATGTTGGATGAAAGTCTCAATAAAGAGGAACAGAAGGCATTGCGGAGGAAATGCTTAAAAATGATATTATTAAAAAAGTATCAATCCGTGGAACTCACCTCATCTAGTAGTACCTAAACGGGATGGTCCGAATGGAGAAAAACAATGGCGAGTCGTTGTTGACTTCCGAAAATTAAATGATATTACTATAGGTGATGCCTTTCCCTTACCAAGGATTGAGGACATATTCGATCAACTAGGCCACTCAAGATATTTCACAACATTAGATCTGGCCAGTGGTTACCATCAAGTGCTAGTTGACGAAAGAGATCAATCCAAGACAGCTTTTAGTACTCCACATGGACAGTTTGCGTTCAAAAGAATGCCTTTTGGGCTAAAAAATTCTCCAGCAACATTTCAACGCTTAATGAATCACGTCTTTTGTATATTTAGACGATATTCTCATATACGGAAAGAACTTATCGGATCATAACGGGAAGTTAAGAGATGTGTTTGAAAGATTGCGAAGGAACAATTGAAAGCTGAAAATTGAAAAATTTCATTTCTTATGAAAAGAAGTAGTATACTTAGGACACAAATGTTCTAGTAAAGGGGCTTTACCATACCCTTCAAAGGTAGCTTGCGTCTAAAACTTTCCACAGCCGAAAACTCTGCGACAAGTTCAGTCTTTTCTTGGTTTAGCAAATTATTATAGGAAATTCATCCCTAATTTTTCTAAAATTTCCGAGCCCCTCAACAAACTTCTGCGAAAAAATACTAAATACAAGTGGTCAGACCAATGTGAAGAGGCTTTCAACAAACTCAAAGAGTTGCTTATCTCACCGCCTTTACTAATATATCCCGACTTCGACAAACCCTTTATATTAACGACAGATGCCAGCGGAGAAGCATTGGCTGCGGTGTTAGCTCAAGGAAAGATCGGTGAAGAGCAACCCATTGCCTAGACAAGCAGAACCTTAAACAAAGCAGAACGGAACTACTCTGCTACCGAAAAAGAATTATTGGCAATAGTGTGGGCCACACGGAATTTCCGATGTTATTTTTAAGGCCGCAGGTTCACTATCTACACAGACCATAAATCCTTAAAAGGCATTTTCAATAGTAAAGACCCCTCCTCACGTTTACTTCGATTTCATCATAAGCTTTCGGAATACGACTACAGTATAGAGTACAAACCAGGAAAATTTAATAAAAACGCTGACACACTCAGCAGACAATATGAATAAAGAGCGTGAAGGAATTCAGATAACCACAACAGCAGAAGTTCACCACGAGATAGATTCTGAAGTTGAAACGAATTTTTGTCACCCATCCTGTCATGTTTTAACCAGGGCACAAAGAAAAGTAAATGAGGAAGACCTCGAGGAATTGGAAAATGGGAGCCCAAAACCCAAGGAGAACGGAAAGCCAGACGAGAAGGATCCCGATACTAGCTCAGTTAGTTCAGAGGAGTCCACCAACGATGAAAGAATAACAGTTCTGAGTAATCGGAATGACATAAATGTCATTCTACGAGATTACTATAACTCACCCCTCGGAGGGCACTTAGGAATATATAAGACATACAAACGCATAAGGAGAAACTACAAATAGAAAGGTATGCTAAAAGACATCCATAAGCATATTAGGAAGTGTGTTCCATGCAGCAAAAACAAACATGGAAAGAACATCAAAATGCCTATGGTAATTAGTAGTGTTGCCGAAAAGCCATTTGATAAAATATATTTAGATATAGTCGGACCTCTGCCAGAAACATGCAATGGTAATATATATATCCTTACACTCTTGGATAATACAACCAGGGTGTTTGATTGCAAACCTTTAAAAAATGGCGAGGCTATCACAGTAGCTGACGGTTTTTACAAGCTAATGATGAAATATAAGATACCTAAAGCAGTAGTCACAGACCAATGCGCAAACAACTATGCAAGCTATTTAAAGTCAAGAAATTACAAACAACAGCTTACCACCCACAGGCAAATGGTGCTCTGGAAAGAACACATGGACCTTTAGTTGACTACCTGAAGAACATTGTGGATGATAACGTAACAGAATCGGACCAATGGCTCGAGGAAACAGTACATGTGCGTAATCACTCACCTCATGTAGGAGGAAAACATACCCCTATGGAAGCATTGTGGGGATTTTACGATCCACCTCCTAATAACTTAAGAATAGAACCTGACCCTATCTATAATTTTGATGATTATGTCAGCATAAGAAGAAGAAAAATGCAATTACTTCAAAAAATGGTAAGAGAAGAATTGATAAAAGCAAACTAAAATCCAAAGAAAACTGCGATAGGAATGCACAAAGTGTAAAATTTCATGTAGGTGACCGAGTTCTTTTAAGAAACCCTACTAAAAAACATAAATTGGCACTCAATTGGAATGGACCGTATGAGATTAAAAAGGTTAACAATGATGTCAATTGCACTTTATAAATTGGACATAAGTTGCGATGAGTTCATAATAATAGATTAAAAACATTTTAGATTTACATACGATTACCTCAAAGCCTAATTTATCGCGACTATTACTAAATTCGATTTATTATCTACAGATTATGCTACTGTAGTTTTTTGCAATAATACCCTGGGTGGCACCCCAGGAAGATGTAATACCTCTAAATCCCTACGCCAGTTCGAACAGATATCACCAGCATACATGTATGTGCACACATGGGTCATATATACGCAGATCCAGATGATGCAAGAAACCGAAGCACTAGGATTTATTGAAAAATGCGAGAAAACAATAGGACATCTGTGTACGCTACAGTTAAAGGATGAAGAAACCGAATCATGCAAAACATGGGAACCGAGTTACGAACGCAGGTAAACAAGTGAGATATAAAGAGATATAAGAGATATAAACTTCTATTTGCAAGTTAGAAGTAAGCGAGGAATAGTTGATGGAATAGGTAGGGTGAGCAAATTTTTATTCGGTACTTTGGATGACAGAGATGCTGAGCAAATATATACCAAACTAAATAACTTAGAAACTCAAGACTCTGAAAATGTGCACCTGATAGAAAAACAAATTAGCCTAGTCAAGTCAAAATTCAATGAAATAAATCGGGCATTTAAGAACGTTACGGAATACCAACAAAACTTAGAGGATCGCTTTAATGGCTTGGTAGCAAATGTAATTAATTCCACCCGAATTCTCAAATCGGAAATAAGAACCGTAAATATTAAATCAGATATTACTGAAATATTTATATATATTTTACATCAGCTTGAGCAAATATATCAACAGTTAACAAATGAATTATTGGTGACAAGTGCCTTACATCTGCATACCTTACACCCTCTGATTTTGACAGCCAACGATATATCACATATATATAGTGAAATCAGAAAAAGAGGCATGACAAACCACTTGTTGGACTTCAAAACTGTCAGTCAAATAATTCAAACTGATTCTATACAGTTAGATAACAAACATTTCATCCGTATCAGGCTTCCATTGCCCGAAAATCAGTATATACACTTAATAAAGTATACTTATTGCCAACAACTATCTCACCCAAAAGCTCCGCTATTTTCAAAATTGAGGCAAATTATTTCCTGAACAGCACTCGAAACCAACAGTATTTAGAAATGACAACACTAGACTTTAAAGAACACTGCAAAAGGTCTACTACTACGAGTGATATAATATATATTTGCTATCAAGCCCAACCTAGTACACTTATAGTTAACAAAGCCAATTGCATGGTGAACTTATTCAATAGTCCACTAAGAGGACCTGCTCCTTGCGAGCACAGAATAATAAATAATACTGTTAATACCCTAACAAAAATGGTCAGGCAAAATTCTTGGCTGTTCGTATTTTTCTCAGAGGCAACTCTTTTAACAAACTGTTGTAATCATTTTGGTCATTTAACCATCAACCGCACTGGAGTCCTCGTTTTAAAACAACCCTGGACGTATACGTTAGAAAACTATAGAATTCCTTTTGAAAACAGCTTCAGTTATTATCCCCCAATACACCAACCCGAACTCTACAATGTTCCTAAAGTATCGTTCAAATAAGATCTTTATGACGAGCTACAAGGTAAATTTAATATTACCGCAAATTTAAAGGTAAATACTCATAGAAACCATAACTTCGCCCTCGTTAGTGAGAGTAAAAATTTAGATGATTTGGAAAGAGAAATAAATTCAGTAAAGTCAAGTAGGGAAAGAAAAAGACATCCAATTCAAACCTATGCCAATACAGGAATAACTATAGCGTTAGTCTTTGGATTAATTTTGTGCCTGGCTTTAAAATATCTATTACGGAAAAGAAACCAAACTATTCAAGCATAGTTAAAGCCCATAATCTCATACCCTACTCCTCGAAGATCCCAAGAGTTCGTAAGTATCCCCTTAACCCCGATGGCAGTTTCCGAAATACCCACAAAACATATCCGGAAAAGCAAGAGCCGAACGCAATTCCTATTCCAGATAACTAGCACCACTACTAAAACGATTGTGTCACAGAAACTTGATCAAACACCACCAAAATTACCCTTGAACACACCCCACATGAAGCCATATATATGTACATATATGAAGTTTAAAGTCAAGTCATGAAGGGCTTGATACAATGGTACGGTCAGAATTACATATATACTATGTATGATTACAAGGAAATATTTTTAATTTTTATGGCTTAGTTATTTTTATATTACTATTTTTTTTATATATTAGTATCTTTTTGTGACTTAGCTAAAAGAGAGGTAATGATTTTTAATGATAAAAAGTTATAAAGTTTTGAAATAATGAAAATCAAAAAGTTTTCCGCTGTTGGTACTGTATACTTTATTCTAATTTAGATTATGTATATATATATATAATCAACTTGTTACTTTTTTGTTTTCCTTTGTAAAATGTATTGATAGCCACAACTAAGAAAAATAAAAAAAATAATAATTTTAAATTTCTGTTCGACCAAACTGAATATATTTATATATAACATAAAAGTAAACTTTCATCTTCAACTGTGTTGATTGTATAGCTCAATAAGTTTAAAAAAAAAAATTATGTGCATTCTTATTCTTTTTCTATATATTATGTCAAAAATTAAAAAAAGAAAACATATAGAATATCTAGCAATTAATTAAACCATGTACACATATTATATACTATATATTTTGCATTTGATACCTGTAAAAAAAAAGAAATGAAAAAAGGGATATACATATATCTATAATTCTAAAATTTGTACCAACTAATAATTATACTATATAAATTAACTGCCTACATTTGTCTAGAAGCCAACAGCAATTGTACTTATATTATATGTACGAACCAGAGCGTAAGCGTAAGTAACTCAAAGCCAAACGAACAGAATAAAAAAAAAATATATATATATCGTATTATCACATTAAAAATAAAAGGGACATTCTCCTCATCCATGCTTACCACGTCATCTCGATCCCCTCGATGCCGTTCTCATCATGGGGGAGGGATGTTCTGAATATAAATCTTGATGCTGATCAATTGATGCTATTATAGAACGAAACAATCAATTGATCAGCATTTCCTTATTGAGTCATTGCTTTGCGAGATACTAAGGACCTTGCACAATACAATGCATACAGGTTTGCTTAAGTGTGCCAACGGTAGCCCCATTAAAAGTTGCAGTGCATCGCATTTCATAACAAACTGGAAATTATTTGGTTTGTTATGAAAGCTAAACATCAAGTGGCTACCTGCTTAAAAATGTTCTAATATGACGCAACATAGCAATGGCCCAGATATGGAGCGAATGAGTGAGGTGACATGGTGACTGGCCGGAGAAAGCTCTGGGAGTTCTTTCTAATATTGCTAAGAGTCAAGTTACTAAGCCTCTCGTTCGTGCGGCTTTAGGTGAAAAATACGCGATCGAAGGGAAGAAGTTTTTTTTTAAATAAAGATTTTTAAATTAAAGAAAAGTTTTTTATGTGGTGAACTTCCCTAATCGAACGAAATCGGATGTCGGACAAGTATTTTTATTGCTTTCTATTGTATTTGAATTAGAATCAAAGGTCTAAGTGTATTGTAAATTTAGTTCTTTAATGAATTTGAATTAGAAGCAAAGTTCTAAGTGTATTGTGAATTTAGTTCTTTAATGAATTTGTAATCTAAAATTAATTATTTAATAAAATTGTATTCGAATCGAAGTTCTAGTGCGTAATTTTATTTGTTTTTTTTTTCTTAAGAAAGAATAGTAAATAAATAACTGGTGTAGTCGGTATGATTCTTTTAAAAAAAAAAGAATCCAGTGATCGAAGTGAATCTATCGACCTCAAATCAAAAAACAAAGTAGTGACTTTAACATCAGTCCCTGCGAAGAAACGAGATTTGTGGTTGTGTAAGCTTTATGAAAGTAGGCAGAGAAGCAATTTTTGATTCAAAGAGAAACATTCGTCAAGTCATAATGGCAGAACAGGAAATCCAGGATCTACAACAAGCCGTTCAGAAACTAAGGGAGCAGCACCAAAGGGAAATTGCAGACCTGCAGGACAGTTGTTGCAGCTATCAGTGGACCAAATTTTAAATAAATTCCAAAATATAAAAACTTTTCATGGAAAAGTAGACTACTCGTTACAGGAATTCATCAGTACCGTGGAGAATGGTGGAGCTCTGTGTGGGAACAACATTACCCTTCGGATGGTGTTTAAGGAGAAATTCCAAGGAGACGCCAAGCAATGTATTCAGCGACTGGGAGAAAATTTAATCTGGGGGGAAGCGAAATCGGAACTCAAAGCAAATTTCAGGCCGAGGAGAAGTTACAAAAAACTACTTGATGATAGCCGCAACATAAAGGTAGGAAGTTTAAGAAGTTTTGAAAATTAGAGTAATAAATTCTCAATTAAATGAATTATATGAGTTTGACGATAGTAAACCGACATATTATAGTCCGGCAAGTAACGATAGGAACTTACACTGAGAAAAAAGTCACGTATTTAAATTAAAAGTCATCGTAGTTATTTTAAGAGATGGGAAAAAACTTTAATATGAATATGAAAGATTTTGTTTTAAGAATTTTCGTCTTTATATTAAAATTATAAAAATTGGTTGCATATAACTCATTCCTTGTTATAAAAGTTCAGAAAATCTCACTTCTAAAAGGTTCATTACTTTTAGTTTAATAATGTGCAATTTTTATTTTAAAAGGTAATGTCTTTTATTAATAAAAGCAAAGGTGAGTAGACTTAATAAGAAAATATTAAATGTTCATTTTAAAATTGGTGATCATTTAATTGAAAGTGTACGATATACATTTTGACATAAAATAATTTAACAGTTTCAGGAAAAATTTTGAAGTAAAGTAAAGTAAATGAAATGCATTTTAATTTTTTGACTTTCCCGGCATCCTATGCATTTGCATTCTTCAATGTGGTGATCTCATCGAAATAAGTGGTCGTGAGCATTTTTTCTGTCTGTTGTTGTGTAAAAGAATTAATTAGTCTACTTAGAAATTTAATGTTTTTGGAGTGAATTATTAAAAGTGTTCTAGTTGTTACATACGTAAATTATACCTGCCTAAAAAAGCCTAAAAAAATACCTAATTATAAATTAATAAAATTTAAAAAATATTAAAATATTTCATCCATAAAATTTTCACATAAGCTAACCATGCCTAAAACATGGTTCGCTTATCTATTCAATCAGTGAAGAAAATTGCGTCAGCAATTTTCTTCACATTCCATGAATTAAAACAAAATTATTCCCATGGCAAATTTTGCCTTCAGCAAAGTTTGCCAGTAGAAATAATTACTTTAAAAAAATAAAGCAAAAGACAAATCGTACATTCAGTACGATTTGTCGTGAAAATTACAATATGTATGTACGAACGTACATACATATAAAAAAAAGCTTTCACGCTCAGAAATGCGCGCCGCGAAAATACATTAATTATATGTATACGCCGCAATTTCAATCGTCGTAACAGTGGCTGATGTTTATAAAAGCATCAAATTTCACGCCTCCGTCTAACGAAAAATATTCTGGACTTGTTTAAACAAGTCCAGAATAAATGACAATTTTTCTCAGGGTAGAAATGCAACTATGCATTTTCTACCCTGACCGACGGCTCTTGATCGCGATAAAAATGATCAAGAGCGCAGTCGAAAATATATCTATATATATATAATTTTGGAACTCAGAGGCGGTCGGCTCGTAAAAGGTAATTTCGGTGAATGAATAATATATCTAAAGTAGTTCTTAAAAAAAAGGCTTGTGTGGAGAGTAGTTTAACAGGTTAAGAAGTAAAATTATAGAAGTATAAGGAAATAATTAAATAAAATGCGTGTAAAGAAAGTAATTAAGAAGTAAGAAGATATTGTAAATAAAGTTTCTTACAAAAACAAACCGGGGTGTTGTGAGGATTTTGGTAGAAGTAGAAGTAGAAGCGCTCAAAGAAGTTTTTGTTTGGTGCCAAAATTACTTTGCCCCCCAAAAAGGGTTTACTACCACAAAACCGCTGGATTAAAAAGTAAAATATATACATAACAATCCGTCCCGGTACAAAGCAGGGAAAGCTGTAAGTACGCCCCTTAATATATAACATAGTGATATCAATATCAGTTCCTAGTACACAAAAACTGCAAAATTTTTAACTTCTGTCAATTCATTCGGATGTGCACAGTTATAAATGTGTCTTCTCTTGTAAATATTAACTGAACGTCTGTTAATTTTTTTTTCAATTTTATCTTGTAATTTTATTGATACGATGTCTGCTTACTCAGAAGAAACAATATTTCATCACGAAACTCAAGAAGAATTAATTGTTTCAAGTTTCCAAAGTTATAACCAGAGAGTTGACATTACTTAGGACAATCAAAATGAAATTTTGAGCCCAATTTATTTTCAAATTTTACCTGAAACTCAAAATCAGGTGACTCAAAGTGAACGTAATGAAAATCAACTGTTCACATCGTGGGGTCTATCATCAGATGTATGTCGATATCTATCCAAGCAAGAAATAACTTTTAAAGTCTTGCATTTGTTGAAATTAAGCGATATACCCGCACTTATTTCAAGTGGAAATATTAGTTTTGGGCAGCAAATAATATTTACAGTGAATTTAAACGAATGGCTTACACTTATGGCAGCTTATTTACTTGGAAGTAAAGTATTATCAATTACTTTTCATTTTAGGGAAGTCCACTAAATTCTGAGGAAGCATCAACACTTCCACTCAACAGTTCAGTAACGAAATGGATTGAATCTCTAACAAGTGTACCTCTACTGCATCTGTCTTTATCGCCTTTGTCGCCAACCTTTAGTAATCAAGGCTCTATGTAAAATTTAATGCTTATCTGAATTCATAAAATATTAAAACGTTTCATTATTAGTGGTTCATCATCTTCAAGTGTAGGGGACAACTTTAAACTTGTGAGTACAGAAGATTTGATAACTCTTTTAAGGGAAAGTATAAAAGGCGAAATAATATTAAATGAATACAATAACACTGAAAAACTTACTAATGAAAATCAACGAGACTTAGTTCATTTGACAATTGATTACTGTACTAGCCACAGTAAAAAGCTAACTCCAAATGACTCAGAAGAAAAAGATCTTAACTATTCTTATTTAAATTTACCTCAAGGTGAAATTTTTTATATGGATTGTGTAACTTTTAGGGGCACTATATATAGAAAAAAGAATTATATTACTATAAGTAAAGGTGAGAGCGAAACAGTACATTTGTATGAAATTTTAGAATTGATTTTAAACATTGGTAAATGTTTTGTTATTGCTCAAGAATTTGAAACTAAATATGAAGCTCATTTTGAGGCTTATGATATTAAATTGCCTGTAGTAAGAAAAATTGTCAATTTAAGCGATTTTGAAATTGTCAGGTTGAAGAAATACTATAATTAAGAACTTAATTAATGACTGTACTAGAAACAGATAAAATCGCTTACAACTTTAACTAAATGTACTATAATAATATAATTAAATTAAATATGAAGAATAATAAAAAGGAGTAAGTGAAAGTCAATTTTTTTTTATTTGGAACTTTATGGTATGACCACGTAAAATTTTGTATGATTAGTACCTTCTTCTGCAGTCCTGAAAATCTCCATTATTACTATTGAAATAAAAGTTTGTAATTTTTGGAACAAAGATTTAAAAATTTCCATATGAATTGCATTAACATTTGTATTCAAAATAACAGCCTTTAAAATTAAAGTCGTTGAAAATTTGTTTCGAAATCGTACAAGTATTTGTTTTTACGTTTTCACACATCAAAATAAAACTTCAAAAACTTTTAAATAAGCTTCAGTTCATTTTGTTTTAAAAATTAAATTTTTTACATTAAAAGTGGGTTCCTTTTGAATTGAAATGTAATTCATTATTGACTCCGCTATTAAAATATGAAATCAAAATGGAAAAGTTTTTAATTTAACGTTTCATCTTCGCTGTAAAAACAAGTATTTTCCTTAATTTAAAATAAAAGCACTGCACTTTTGGCTAAAATTTAAGTGTAAAAATGCTTGTTTATATATTGAAAATCTTTGATTTTACCAGTGTTTTTTTCTCAGTGTAAAAGATATTGTAAAATATATGTTAACAGGTAGTTATCGTGCTAATATATGGAACGGAATGACATTAAACGAAGCTTTTAACATTTTTGACGGCTTAGGATTATTGGATAAAAGTGATGTGATCCATTATATGTATACAAAGAAGATTAGAGATTCGCAGCATAACAGTGTGCAACATAGTAACTTCAAAGACGATCGACAAATACTTAATCCCCGGAATAGAGTCAATCATAGAAACTTTACGCCACAGTACAATAATTCACGTAAATTTTCGGAACAATATAGACAAAATAATTATTTCAGACAAGATAGAAATCTTTATAACAACAACAGATCGGGACAATACAGGCAAAATAACTATTTCAGACAAGACGGCAATGCTTACAACAATATTAGATCAGGGAACTATAGACAAAACCTGGACCAATAAAGGCTAACAAACAATATGCATAATTCTAATAACCCCTACCCGATGGAAATCGATAACATCCGATGTAGTGATGAAAATTTTCAAAACCAGCCTCGGGAGAAAAATTGCCAATAGTTACTCTAATCATTGACAAAATACAATTAAAATGTCTTATTGACACTGGTTCAGAAACAAGTATTCTGAAATCAGCAATATTTGCACACTACCGCGAACAAAAATTAGAAAAACCTCTTTTCTTTCAACCATTAATGGTCTGAAGTATCTCATATATTAATCACTCCCATCCGATATGTACTCAATGTATCGGGCACCTTATCTTGGAAATTAATGAATTTACCGAGCCGCAGATACGACGCAATTATAGGCCAAAATTATTTGTCTCCATTAAAGGCAAAAATAGACTTGGGACAAAAATTGATCGAAGTGAAGAGTAACATAATTTATTTTAAAACGAACGATCATTATTTCATTATAAACCATGTTTGTAATTTTGAGGAAAGCAATATCCAAAAAGTAAACCACGACCATTTAAACTCTGAAGAGAAACAAAATGTTATGAGAACTCTTAAACAATATGAAAATCTATTCTACAAAAAAGGAGGTAAACTGACCGCGACCCACGAAATCCAACATGAGATCATTATGACTACAAATAATCCTATATACCCTAAAATTTATCGTTATCCCCGAATCCACGAAGAGGGAAGAGAGAAACAGATTAGGGAAATGTTAGAACAGAATTTTATACAACCTAGTAATTCCCCATATAACAGCCCCCTTTGGATTGTCCCGAAGAAGTTAGACAATTCTGGGGAATGCAAATGGCGAATAGTAATTGATTATCGTAAACTTAACGAAGTTACGGTCAGTGACAAGTTTCCGATACCAAACATCGAGAGTACCCTCGACCAACTGGGAAGGGCTCAATACTTTACAACAATAGATCTGGCGAAGGGCTTTCACCAGATAATAGTTAAACCCGAGGATAGAAAGAAAACCGCTTTTTCTACCCCATACGGTCACTATGAGTATCTGAGAATGCCATTCGGCTTAAAGAATTCCCCTGCAACTTTCCAAAGAATGGTTAATCAAGTCCTTAGAGGACTGATAAACAGAGTTTGCTTTGTGTTTTGTGTACCTGGACGATATAATAATAATCAGTACGTCCCTAGAAGAACACATCACAAATATTAAAAAAGTCTTTGAAAGAATAAAAAAAGCAGGACTAAAAATACAAGTAGATAAATGTAATTTCCTCAAGCGAGAAACAGAATTTATAGGGCACATCCTAACACCCAAGGGAATTAAACTGAACCCAACCAAGATTAAATGTATTCAAGAACTAGAACTTCCCACTACTGCAAAACAGATCAAGAAATTCTTAGGCACAATAGGGTACTATAGAAAATTTATAAAAGACTATGCAAAAGTGGCCTATCCGATGACCAGATATTTAAAGAAAGGAGTTACAGTTAATCGGAGCGACTCGAATTATATAAGCGCCTTCGAGAAACTTAAAGAAATAATTACAAACAATCCAATCATAAAATACCCGGATTTTAATAAAAGGTTTAAGCTAATAACGGATGCCAGTAATTTCGCTCTCGGAGCAGTTTTGACACAAGACGGACATCCAGTCTGCTTCGCATCTAGAATCCTAAATAACCATGAAAGAAATTACGCAACAATAAAGAAAGAGTTGTTGGTGTTTGTTTGGGGATGCAAATATTTCAGACCCTATCTATTCGGTAAAGAGTTCGATTTACACACGGACCACCAGCCAATCAAGTGGCTCGCAGCAAAGTACTCAGGAAAAGATATCAACCCGAGACTGACGAGATGGCTCATTTCCTTAGGCGAATACAACATTACAATTGGTAAAGATAATGTAATCGCGTACGTTTTGAGCAGAATCAACTCCGAAACAAAAGAAACAAATGTAGGAAACAACGAAGACTTGAGACTCGACTTGAACAAATTATTCGAATCATGCAAAGAACTAAGAGATAATAAGAGAACTAACACTTTAGAAACTGAAAATTTGAGTTTCAATTTAAAAAGGGAATTTTGCGACTGGAATAATAATAGTGAATTCAAACGAAAAAGAAAATCAATTACAAGTGAATTATGTGAAAAATAAAATATCTTAGAAAAAGAAGATAATCCGAAGAAGAACGAGATAAATGTGTTAAACTAGTCTTTAGAAAATCACACTACTCACTCACAAGAAGAAAACAGCGAGGAACATATACCAATTTTAAAGACTATAGTTAATCGATTTAAAACGCAAATCATATTCCGTTCTCACAAATGAAAAAAGTAATACGATATGCAAAGCAGCAGAAATTAACGCAACTTACCTGAAAAGACAAAAAGTAGCAGAAATTAACTGTGAGAACAGTCGAATAAGCATTCTTATTTTAATATATGTAATTCTTAAGAAGCTAGAAGAAAATATCAGAGTTTAGGAAGTGTCGGTCTTAAGACCGGAATCGAGAAGTAGAGATCCCTCTAAAGTGTGTGAGTGGATGTCGGACAAGTATTTTGATTGCTTTGTATTGTATTTGAATTAGAATCAAAGTTCTAAGTGTCTTTCAAAATTTAGTTCTTTAATGAATTTGTATTAGACAAAAAGTTCTAAGAATATTGTGAATTTAGGTGTTAAATGAATTTGTATTAGAACTAAAGTTCTAAGTGTAATCTAAAGTTCAGTATTTAAACAAATTGTTTTCGAACCGAAGTTCTAGTGCGTAATTATATTTTACTTTGTTTACTTTGTTTTTTTTTTCTTAAGAAAGAATAGTAAATAAATATCTAGCGCGAAGTGTATTTTAGTGTTTTTTAGATAATTTAATCGAATTTTGTGTGGTGTGTTGCTGATTTTTCATCGTGGGAGACCATATCGTACAGGTATTTATAAAACTTTTGTGTTTTTTATCACCTTAGTGTTTACATGGTTGATTAGTTTTGTGTGTTTAATTAGATATGTGCATGTTATGGCATGGAAATTACGCATAATTTCCTGCCTTCTATGTTGTTTGTTTTGATTGTTTGCATTTACCAAAAAAGGCTTTTCATGTTTAATAGCTTATTTTTTTTATTGTTAAATTCAGTGTTTTATATTCATTTTCTATTTAAATTTCATCTGCTTTTCATTTATTTCATGTGTTTTAATGTTATTCCTTTTTCTCATTCCATATCATCATATTAAATACGAATAGAGACGCAGCTAAGTGTCCAAGGCCTGCCAAGAAGGTGCATATAGCTCTACTGTCCAAAATTCCTAGACATAAATCATTTTTAAATAAACAAAGGCCTGTTATATTTGTTTTGTATCGTTTTGTTCTACGCTCACCTTGTAGTTGGTTCACAATTGCAGAACTGCTAATCCAAAGAATTCTCACACTTTTCTTTATTTTATTTACTAGACGATCTCTTTATTTTTTTCTCTGTTCTTACAATGACCTTTTACATCGATTAACTTATTTTCTTTTTTTTTCACTTTTATTATACCGCTTATTCCTATTCTTAACTATGCTATCCTAACGATTGACATTTATTTTCGGTCGATTAACTTATTTTACTTTTTTCACTTTTATTATACCGCTTATTCCTATTCTTAACTATGCTATTCTAACGATTGACATTTACTTTTCGATTATCTTATTTCTTCACCACTTTTTCCGCCGAAATCCAAAAACCAACTCAACTCTTGAGAAAAACCGACTCTTGCTCCCGGACCCGAGATTGCGCCGCTTTTACGTTTATAATTCAACTCAATTCTTGATCACATTCATCGTGATCAAGAGCCGTTGTTCAGGATAGAAAATGCTAAATTGCATTTTCTTATCCTGAGAAAATTTTACTTTTTAATTCTGGACATGTTCAAACATGTCCAGAATTATTCGCGTTGAACGATGGCTTCAAAAATGTAATCTTACACTTTTTAAAACATCAGCCACCGTTTGAAATCGCGACGCGCATATACATACAATGCATTTATGCGGCGCGCGTTTCTTATCGTAAAAGCTTTTTAATAATCTGTATGTACGTATGTACATACATATTGTATTTTTCGCTGCAAATCGTACTGAAGGTACGATTTGCCTTTTGATTTGTTTTTTAGTTAAATTGTTGAAATGACAAATTTTGCTGAAGGCAAAATTTGTCGTGGAAATTTTTAAGTAAAACGACTGGGGGTGTAAGCTGAAACTTTTGATTTTCCCAAGTCGTTTTATGGGAAAAATTTTATGAGTTGTGTGGAATGAAATTTTCTTCGCCCATTTAAGAGATAAGCTAACCATGCTTTAAGCATGATTAGCTTATGTGAAAAATTAATGAATATAATTTTTATTTTCTGCCCTTTTTCAGGTTTTATACGAAAATTCTATTTCTTTTTTATATGAAAATTCTGTTACTTTAGGTATATAACAATCCTTCCCCCTGAGAAAAAGAGAATTATTCTTTGAAGAGGAATAATTCTCAGGGGAAGTTGTTGTTGGTGCGTTTTTGGTGGCTGGGTCTTGCTCTTGCTGTGCACAAATATACATATGCATGTATATATTTTTTTTGGTTGTTTTTACAAGATTTTTTTTTGTGTAATTTAGTGTACGGTTTCCTTAATCCTATTAATCTAACTCTACTTACTTATTTATTTATTTATTTATAACTACTTTTAAAGCATATTTTCGTTTTACTTTTTATTTTATGTGTATATCTAATGCCTTTTAATTTTTTCTTGGTTGTGTTGTTATTATTGTTTTTTTTTATTATTTTTATTTACTATTTTTCTATTTATAATTCTAGTTCCTTAACTTTTCAGTTTGTATCTATTTAGTATAACTTAGTTATGTATGTTATTTTATTTTAATATCTTATTGGCTAGTTAATTATTCTTTTGGGCTGCTTAATGTTACTTATTATTTATATATTTATTATTTTTATTATTATTTTGTTTTGTTGTAATTAAATTTTGATTATGTTTTAACTGGTTATATGTTTGTTTTAGTTCTCTTATATTTAATTTTTCTTTCTTTGACTTTCTTAATTCCTAGAGCTTTGTTTGTATCTTTTGAAATATATTTTCTATCTCTTAATATCTAGTTTTTATTTCACCTATTTGCTATCAGCCAGTGTAGTAAAAGGAGAGGGACTGTGCTTGTAACAGGAGAATGAGACGGGGCCAACCAACGAGTATAGATCTTTTTGATTATACTACTTGTATAGATCTCGCTCTGTGGAGACTTTGGGTACGTTTTAATTTTTCTTGGGGTGTTGCGTAAACCGGTTACATAGAAACGTTTTCAGCTGTGGGCTGTTGTCTGCGTTTAGCAATCCATACCATGAATGCCGGGACGATATATTTTGCTAATGCCACCACTGATATAAGTAGCAACAAGAGTCCTGTCATTGATAGGGATGTAATAGAGAGTATATGAGGAATCTTGGCCTTTGGTCCAAAGTGGATGCTGTTCACTTTGGTACGGATTTCGTCTAGAGATTTTGTATCTAGGTGGATACGTTGGTTTGTATCATCTCCGAGGAGTAACGTTGGTTGTTTATCAAGGTTTTTAGTAGCGGATATCTTGGACATATATTCTGCCAATTCCTCTTGCGTTTCGTTTGTGCCTGGGAAGTAGGTTGGTTGGAAAACTTTTAGCGGATGTAGATTATCTGCTTCGTAATACAGAGTGTGAGACCCTATTTGCAAGGAACATGGTTCGTTGATTGTCATGATCCCTTGTCCTGCGAGACGATGAGTGAGTAACTGTTGAGTACAAGTTATATGTACTATAGTAGTTTCGGTTAAGGAGTACAGCCACGAATTTGGTCTATTGAGCTTAATTATTGTATCTCTTGGGGGAATTTGAGGTCTGATGCTACACTGTGGGTGTTCGCCCAGTGGATTGAATAAAAGTTTAATAACACATTCATCTGTTTTTGTAGCCTTGGTGGGTGGTGTATTTAGCTTACCAACCGACCTATCCTCATCGATTCCCTTTGCAATTTTTTTGAAAGATCTCAGGTTTCTGGCTTCAGCAGCAGAAATTCCTGGGTCTGTATTTGACTTGCCACATGGGAAAATTCGATATCAGGTATTAATAAGTGGTTTGAATCCCGTATGGGAAAACATTTAATCTGTTGGATTTTCATCTTGGGAATATTAAATATGGGAAGTTTGACTCGGATAACTAATTTGTCCTGCAGCAAATGTGTCTTAACATCTGCTGTTTGATACAGAACTGACAAACAGTCCTGTAGATTAGGACAAGTGGAGTGAGATTTGTGATAAATCTCTAGCAAATGATTTGGGGAAATTAAAAGTGGATGAATTTGATTATTTCTACTGGACACTATTATGTCCAGTAGAGCTTGTTGTCTAAATTCCAACTCTATCATTTGTAGCGTCAGACTAGAGACAATTTCTTGTCTTATTTGGTGGGCTGTCAACTCGTCTGTTGTGTTCCTCAGATTGTTAATCTGGTTGGTTATCTGACGCTGTCGTTCAGACAGGGAAGATAGGGGTTTCTGAATTTGTTCAAATGTGGTTTTTATTACGCTGATCTGTTGTTTTTCCAGATCAGCTAAGGTTTGAGTATTTACCTCTAATTCGCTTAGTCGGCTGTACACCTCTTGTTCGTTTCCACTATCCATGGTACCGAAAAGATAATGCATCGCATTTCCAATTCCATCGAAGATGGATCGGGGCTTGCGCGATTTGGGCACAGCTTCCCTAATAACACTGGTACGCCTATTGATATTTTCCATTAGGGCGTGTATATGTTTTGTCTGTAGCGTACAAAGGTCCTGTATAGAAGACCCATTTCCACACAATTGGTGTATGTAGTGTTCCGCTCGTTCTGCAAGTCGCGTCTGATTTTCCAACTCGGCCAGATCTAACTCAGTGATGATGCTCCAAGTGTCGTGGTAAACTGATAGGCTTCCAAGATCCTCAAATAGTACTCCCGTATTATTTAGGGGCGTTATAGAGTAAGGTGCCTCCGCGAGGGCTCCTATTATGAGCAGGAATAGTCCGTGGAAAATGATGGACTGCATTGTTATCTAGGAGAGGATAGGATAGGGTATTAAAATGGGTTTTTATTTGACTTTGTAGCTTACATGCTATTATATATGTGTCTTTGAATTACTTAAATTATATTGACACCATGTTATTCGTAGAAAGGTTTTAGACGGTTGTTATGTACCGTGACCGCTCGTTTACGAATTTTTATTGTGGTGTTTACAGTACTAGATATACCGGTTACCGTGTAGGGTCCTACCCAAATCTGGGAGAGCTTATGTTTACGACTCTCGCTCTTGAGTAGAACCTTGTCTCCTCTGTGAAATGTCAGGGGACGTAGAGCTTTGTCATAGTAATTTTTCGAGCGTTGTTTACTCATCAGAAGGTTTTTCCGTGCCATGGCGTAAGACTTTTGAAGCTTATACCTGAGAATATGGTAGTAGCTCTCGTGGTTATACACGGGTTCGGGGTCTCGCGTTAAGTTGGACGGAACGTCCGCTGTAAAGCCGTAGAGGCAGTCCATGGGAGTTAATTTTGTCCCTTCGTGTACACTGTTGTTGTACACGAAAGCAGCGGTTCGCAGATAACTATCCCATGACCTGGGATTTTCGTCCACTATAGTTCGTAGATATTCAATCAACGGTCTATGTGCACGTTCGAGTGCTCCATTTGATTGGGGATGATAAGCTGAGGTTTGCAGCTTATTTATCCTGAGGAGTTTGCATACCTTTTTGAATAGGTCACTCAGGAAATTACTTCCCTGATCGGTGACTATTCGTTTGGGAATGCGGTAGCGCGTGACGATTTCGTCGAAGAAAATTTGCGCTATCGTTATAGCTTCCCCATTTGGTATGGCATACCAATCTACGAACTTCGTGAGGTTATCCTGAAACGTTAGTATGTATTTGTTTCCAGATTCAGTTTCCTCTAGTGGGCCGACTATATCTAGATAGATTTTGTCGAATGGTTGTTCCGCTATGTCTGTAATCACCATCGGCATTTTATACTGTGGTTAGGCCTTCATGGTTTGACATTTGGCACACCGCTTAATGTGCTTTTTGATGTCACTAAGCATGTGCCTCCACCAGTACTGTCTTCGAATCCGTTTATAGGTTTTTGTCACTCCCTGATGGCCGCCAAAGAGAGAATCATGATAATCTTTTAAGATTAATTGAATCTCCTCTGGGCTTGTGATTACTTCAGGGGGACGAGTTTGGTCTATAATTGGTGGATTGGTACTAGGTGGACTGTCACGGTCTGCGGTCTCTTCTGGATGATGAGTTTGTTCTTCTTGTTCTATTAGTTTGGCATGGCTGTCTGGATTTGTTCCACTTTCCTGAATGTTTCGTGTCTGGGCTCTTGTTACTGCATTGCATTGCAGACACTCCTTAAGGTCCGATGAGTGTTTTTCCTCCTCTATGTCCGAGTCCCTTTGGTGGTGGACTATAGCTTCTACCGTGAAAGTTGTAGTTTCTTTGTCTTTGTTATTTTCCCGTGGAATGCGGCTTAAAGCGTCGGCATTCGTGTTGTACTTTCCGGGCTTATATTCAATTTTATAATTGAACTCGGAAAGTTTATGGTGAAATCTCACCAGACGGGATGTGGGGTCCTTAACCACAGGTTGAAGTTTCAGGTTATTTTCTCTTAACCTGTCAAAGACTTTTCGAAGCTTTTCGTTGTGATCTGCCAGACTTTTTCCATAGATGACGATGTCATCTAAGTAGACGAAACATTCTAAGCCTTGTAGGCCAGTTAATATGAAATTCATTAAACGCTGAAATGTGGCCGGGGCTCCTTTGAGCCCGAACGGCATACGTTTGAGTTCATAATGCCCGTAGTTGGTACTAAAAGCCATTTTTGCTCGATCTTTCGGATCGACGAGTACCTGATGATAGCCATTGGCTAGGTCTAGGGTGGTGAAGTATCTTGAATGGCCCAGTTGATCGAGCATATCCTCAATCCGAGGTAGAGGGAAGGCGTCGCCAATCGTTTTTTTCATTCAACTTGCGGAAATCAACGACGACGCGCCACCTTTTCTCACCGTCTGGTCCCGCTTTTTTGGGGACGACTAGCAGTGGTGAGTTCCATGGGCTTTTGCTGGGCTGGACAATGTCGTTGTCCAGCATTTCTCTGACTTGCTCATTTATTACATTTCGCTGTGTCTCTGGTAACCGGTACATCTTTTGGTTAATAGGTGCTTGGTCTTGCACCAGAGGGATGTTATGGGTGATGGCATTGGTATGTGTAAGCCTGTCACCTTTTAAAACGAATATGTCATCATATTCGTAACAGAGATTTCTTATTGAGGCTTTTTCCTCAGAATTTAAAGTTTCATCCAGACTGAGTTCTTGCTCTAGTCTGGTGAGGCGGGGATGAATACTGGTGTCTTCTTGTTCGACATCGTTTGGGAACAGATATCGTATATGTTGTAGGGTGGCCTTCTGATCGGCGCTTATTGCCCTGTTTTTATTACTCTTAGTTCTAGACTTACTTAATGATTTTATATTATTTATTTTACCTCTTAACCTACTTGTTTTATATAAGAGAGGCGCTGAGCCAGGTGGATCTGCGGGAGTTGCTAACGGCAGACCTTCTGTATGCTGGCCAGCGCCTGACGTTGGGGTTTTCATGAGGGACCCGCAAGCGTCTTGGAGCAGTTTCTTATGACTGCTTAATTGCCCTATTTTCTTAATCTTAGATCTAATTATATTTTGATGCTCACCATCGCCGTCATTTCGACTCATGGGATTCAAAAGATGGGCTGTTGTAATATTTTTGTCTGGCTCTCGTTTGATGGGGACGACAGTGTAGCCTTTAATGGGAACCAGATTTAGGTTCACGCTGTTTAGAACTACTTGTGAACTGCGTGTGTTGAGGATTCCTATAGGGGCTGCCTTTAACCCAGCTGAGAGTAAGCTGTTTGCTAAGAAGACTCCGTCGTATTTTTCCTTCGACAGACTGATCATTTCTTCCTGCAACTGCAACGGAACTTTGACTACGATCTGAGACCTTGCTTGGACGCACACAGGTTCATTTAAATTCACCTGATGCTGTCCAGTCTTACAGGCCGGATCTTTGGTAATCAAGTCACACTTATCGCGTTCTTGTAAGTCACAGCCGACTTCTTCTGACTGAGAAGCTTTGAGAACACTTCGGGTAGAAGGTGTATCCCCGTCGGGTTTAATATCTTCTACCAGTGTCTCTTTGTTGACTGTGTTTTGTGAACACGGGTTGTCCGATGCGGTTTCTAATGGAACAGCAAACTCTTCTGGATTGGTTTCCGTACGAGGAAATCGCAGAACTTTGTTGGGTCGCTCAACATTACAGTTTTTAGCTAGGAAATCATTTCCTAGCAAGCCGTCGTCGGAAATACCTGGGATGTTTTTTACCACCTGAAAGTTGCAAGGTAAGTTACTTTTTAGCATGAAGTTTCCTTGGCAACTTCCTAAGGTTTTTCCGGTACCAAAGGGGCTTTGAAGCGTTAGTTTTTTGTTGGGGCTTACTAGCTCGCGAGATTTGAGAGCTTTTTTCTTAATTATACTGATCTCAGCGCCGGTGTCCACTATTAGCTGGGCCTGACCATTTAGACCTATGTCTAGAAGAATTCTGGCGGTG
Organism: Dioctria linearis; assembly: GCA_963930735.1. Classification (NCBI taxonomy): domain Eukaryota; kingdom Metazoa; phylum Arthropoda; class Insecta; order Diptera; family Asilidae; genus Dioctria; species Dioctria linearis. Next base: position 213,637,185 of record OZ005740.1, on the reverse strand, counting down.
GGCACACTGAAGTCGGGCGGCTGAGAAGACCCTTTTTTATTGCAGGTAGGGTTTATAGTCGAGCCGGGGAGTTTTGGGTCGACTCTTTGTCGTTTCCCTGTTTTTTAATCCTCCCATTTTTGCTTTTGTCGACATTCGTCGATCTTGTGTCCACGGCGCCCACAAAAATCATATTTTTGTCTTATATTAAAGACTCTGGGGCCTTTTATATTGCTTGGGTCTGACTGTGGTGGATTGCTAGGCGATCCTCGTGTGAAACGATTTGCAGACTGTGTTTGGTTGTTTCGACAGTCGCGAATGTCATGCCCGTAACTTCTACAGTTAGTGCAGAAGGGGGTGTTTTTTCGTTTTAGACACTCCGTGTAGGTGTGTCTCCGCTTCTGGCAGAAATTGCAAGTGATGTTTTGTACCTGATTCTGTGTATCCGGTTGTCTGGATTCCCTTCGTGGAAATGGCGGGCGTAGTGGTTGAGCATGAACGTATGGGGGATTAAACTGTCTGGGCCCTTGTGCTCGTGGTGATGCATACATGGGTGGCTGTGGTGCTTGATTGTAAGGTGTTCGGCTAAGAGCTCGAACTCGAAGACTTGGGTCTATTGGTGCCATTGGATATGGCTGCTGCGTTAGCGGCGTTTGGACGAAAACTGTGCCTGCTTGTAACTTTTCCATGTCTAAAGCCTTTTGTATCAGCTGCTCTAGATCATGTTCTACCAGAGTGAGGAGGTACTGGCATAGGTGGGGATTGTTCACTCCACTTTTGAGGGCATTCTTGGCGAAGTCCGCCAACTGTGTCTTCACAGCTGGGGCAGCCGTTGCTCCGTACTTCAGTACCGCTGCCTCGTTGCAAAGCATCAGCAACTGCTTCACTCTTGTTGTGAAGGCAGTGAGAGTTTCCAACGGGTTTTGCCTCATTGTGATCAATTTGTTGACCAACTCTTGGTACGACTCTCGTGGTAAATAGGTTCTGTTCAGACGTTCCTCCACCTCACTAAAAGTAGTTGGAACGTCCGAAGCAAACAGCTGATAAGCATCGCTACGAAGTCTTGTGGGCAAGATATGTAGGAAGGCTGGTTTTTCTTCCTCACTTAAACAGTGTAAGGCCTGTTTGCAACAGCCAATAAATGTTTGTAGCTCACGACCTAGCTGTGGGGTATTTTCACCCGAAAACAGAGGAACTAGTTGTGCCGTGAGCTTGGCCACCTTTGCATAATCTACCATTGTGATTATCTTTTTATTTAAACTTTTGTAGGGTAGTCTACTGGTGCTTTGACGAGTTTCATGGCTGGTTTCTGGACTAGTATCCGTGAAGGATACTTCTAGCCAGCCACTAAGGAGATTTTCGGCCGTTGTTTGGTCACCACTAATATCACTGACACTAGTATCACTATCAGCACTTACAACTACACTGGCTGTGGTCTTATCTATACCTAAAGAACGTAAAAGCCCGGCGAATTCGATAAGCTCCTGTTTGAATCGCTCTGTTTCTTTTTTAAATTTTTCGATCTGTGTCAGCCTCTGCTCTCTGCCTTGACTTAATCTGTGGTCAAGGGCGTCGCAGTGCGTGACCGTGAGCTTATCGGATTCGCGTGCCTTCTCTAATAGCTTATCTAAAAATTTATCTAGACTTACTTTATTTGTTACGGTGGGACCAGTTAAAATGGTACCACTTCTAAGGCGAACTCCAGCGGCTTGTTGCTGTTGGGGTAAAGATGAGTTGTCCTGGCTACCTGATTCTGTTTGGTTGTCTTCTGAGGCGTTGTCTGTACCTTCCCGGAGGTGTTGTGAATTTTCATTCTCATTCCCCTGGATATGGTTGAAAGGGGGGCTTAAAGCCTTCTTCGAAATCGCCTTCAACCCAGGAACGATGATATCTTCCTTCTGGAGTTGGATTTCCGTGGTCGGTTGGTCCTTGTGTGGATGTTTCTTTTTCCACTCACTGGGGTGAACGCTTGCTCGCCTGGAGCAGAGGCGCCTATAGATGAGATCTACCCCGAGCGTTGGGGGTGACGTGGCCTTATAGTGTGGCTAGTGTCACAGGTTCCCCGTAGATTCGTGTAGGACCAAGGCTTTCCAAGCGTTTACGATCGTTTAACTTGATCAAGCTTCCTTGATCCTACCGGCTGCGCCAATTTGTTATATTTGTTTTGTATCGTTTTGTTCTACGCTCACCTTGTAGTTGGTTCACAATTGCAGATCTGCTAATCCAAAGAATTCTCACACTTTTCTTTATTTTATTTACTAGACGATCTCTTTATTTTTTTCTCTGTTCTTACAATGACCTTTTACATCGATTAACTTATTTTCTTTTTTTTTCACTTTTATTATACCGCTTATTCCTATTCTTAACTATGCTATCCTAACGATTGACATTTATTTTCGGTCGATTAACTTATTTTACTTTTTTCACTTTTATTATACCGCTTATTCCTATTCTTAACTATGCTATTCTAACGATTGACATTTACTTTTCGATTATCTTATTTCTTCACCACTTTTTCCGCCGAAATCCAAAAACCAACTCAACTCTTGAGAAAAACCGACTCTTGCTCCCGGACCCGAGATTGCGCCGCTTTTACGTTTATAATTCAACTCAATTCTTGATCACATTCATCGTGATCAAGAGCCGTTGTTCAGGATAGAAAATGCTAAATTGCATTTTCTTATCCTGAGAAAATTTTACTTTTTAATTCTGGACATGTTCAAACATGTCCAGAATTATTCGCGTTGAACGATGGCTTCAAAAATGTAATCTTACACTTTTTAAAACATCAGCCACCGTTTGAAATCGCGACGCGCATATACATACAATGCATTTATGCGGCGCGCGTTTCTTATCGTAAAAGCTTTTTAATAATCTGTATGTACGTATGTACATACATATTGTATTTTTCGCTGCAAATCGTACTGAAGGTACGATTTGCCTTTTGATTTGTTTTTTAGTTAAATTGTTGAAATGACAAATTTTGCTGAAGGCAAAATTTGTCGTGGAAATTTTTAAGTAAAACGACTGGGGGTGTAAGCTGAAACTTTTGATTTTCCCAAGTCGTTTTATGGGAAAAATTTTATGAGTTGTGTGGAATGTGAAGAAAATTGTTGATGCAATTTTCTTCGCCCATTTAAGAGATAAGCTAACCATGCTTTAAGCATGATTAGCTTATGTGAAAAATTAATGAATATAATTTTTATTTTCTGCCCTTTTTCAGGTTTTATACGAAAATTCTATTTCTTTTTTATATGAAAATTCTGTTACTTTAGGTATATAACAGCTCATATAAGAACGGTAGCGAGTCGCTAAAGCCTATATTAAAGGTGCATATTACTCCACCGTCATCTAGCATTAAAAATTCTACATGGTCAAAACTAACTAGCATAGACGCGCATGAGTATCACACCAAACCTAAGGCAACGACCACACAGGTGTACAAAACTCAGCCGTCGGCGAAGCAGGTAGCAAATACCCTGCAACAAGCTAATTACAACACAATAAAGCCTCAAAGGCAATTAAATAAATTACATCTAATTTCTGGAAACAAATTAAAGAGGAAAAGTAAGTCAAACCAAGGTTCAGAAGGACAAAACGGCAATATTACACCATGCACGCTATTTACACCCGAATTATGAGACTCTGGACGACCCAAAACAATATCCGCATATTACTAGGCTAGAGCAAGATCTCACCCTAGACCCTAATTTGACCATGGAAGAGAAAATTTCGATATCAGAGCTCTGCGAAGAGTACAACGTTATCTTCTTCCTCAAAGGTGAAAAACTCACCTATACAAATGCGATAATGCATAATATTCCATTGGTGCAAAATCAAGCACGAATCAATAAAAAAATTTACCGATTACCTGAAACTCAGAGGAAAGTAATTAATGCGCAGCCAAAGGAAATGCTAGACAGTGGGATAGTTCAGTCTAGCAAAAGCCCTTGGAATTAACGTCTATTAGTTGTCCCCAAGAAGGCGGGACCGAACAGTAAAAAAACGTGGCGCGTCGTTGTCGACTTTCGAAAGTTAAACGAAAAAACAATAGGCAACGCATTTCCACTACCCCGAATCGAGGATATTCTTGACCAACTAGGTCCTGCAAGGTACTTCACCACTCTCGATTGTCGACAAAAAAGATCGACACAAGACAGCTTTCAGTACAAGTTATGGGTACTACGAGTTCAAGCGTATGCCATTCGGGCTCAAAGGAGCCCCCGCTTTAACGCCTAATGAATTTCATACTAACAGGCTCACAAGGCCTAGAATGTTTTGTTTACCTAGATGACCTTGTCATTTATGGTAACAATTTAAATGCCCGCAATCAAAAGTCGAAAATCTTTTCAATAAGTTGAGAGAGAACAACTTAAAACTGCAGCCATAAAAGTGTCAGTTTCTACAAAGAGAAGTTGTTTACCTAGGACATAAGTGTTCTAGCGATGGTGCACTACCAGACCCAAGTAAGACGGCCTGCGTCCAAACATTTCCTGATCCAAGAACATTTTTAGGACGTGCCAATTACTACAGGAAATTCATTCCAGACTTCTCCCAAAGTTGTACGTCACGAAATTACTTCGAAAGTATGTAAAATTCACTTGGACTGAGAAATTCCAAGAAGCATTTCAAAGCATAAAAATGCTTTAATTTCTCCACCACTTTTGATTTACCCCGATTTTTCAAAACCATTTAATCTAACTACGGACGCTAGTAACGAGGCTCTAGGAGCTGTTCTTTCTCAAGGAGAAGTCGGAAAGAACCAGCCTATGCTAGCCGCACAGTGAATAAAGTTGAAAAAAACTACTCCACGATAGAGAAAGGTGTCTTCAATGTGAAAGAACCTACTTCCGGTTTAGTGAGATTCACTGTAGCCGTTCAAACACATATAAATAAAATAAAATATTCGCATCACACTCACTCGAACACACAATAAAACATTCGTTCATGTAGGACAGTTAGATTAGAATAGGCAGAAATAGTTTTAAGCTCTTATCAGATTAGCAGTTCTGGTATAGCAGTCGGCAGTGAAGCAAGTTGCCTCTGTAAAAATTAGAAATTAAAAAGTGTTTTAATGTATTACAATGTGGTTTTAGTAATTAACAAAAGCCCCACATTAATGGTGACCCGGACGTGATGTGAAAAGAGCTAATTGTGCATTAAAAAGTGTCAGGTGCTATAAAACAATATCACTCAATAAACACATGTGAACCTGAGCATCAAGCTCTAAGTAATTATAAAAAAAAGATTTCGAGTGAAATCATCGAAAATCGCATAAACTACTCGTACAAGTTTCATGATAAAATTACAAAAAGTTCAGCAGTTCAATGAACCCAAATGGCTAAACCAGAACTCAACACCTGGCACACAAGCACATGGCACGCCATCAGTAATAAAATGTCTAGCATCGCAAAACAAAATAACGAGAAATCATAGAAATATCAGCAGCAACAATTAAAAGCAATAACTGCAGTACACATTTGGGATTTTCAACGCTCGATGATTATTTTGCGACCAGATAAAAATTGAATTTTAAGCCCCCCAAGTAACAAGAACGCAAACAAAGGAACAATGAGGAAACAATAGGAGAGGAAACAATCAGAATCTAAGCGGCAAAGTGGACTTAACAACAATGATAGCTAAGTTTTAGATAAATAGTTTCAATTAACAGATTAATTGCATTATCAAACTTATTTTAGTTGATTTATAAAAAAAAACCGAAATAAACAAGAAACTAAGCCTAATTCGAATGGTAACAGCTTTTGTAATATTGGTTCATTGGTGAGTACTTCAATTCATAAAACAAATTAAAACAATATCAACCAACAATATCATTAATTGGTAGAAGATTATTGATTACTAGACTATTAATTACTAACGATTATGGTCCACTGAAAAAAAAATATATATATAACAATATATATATTTAAACACATTTATTTTTTTATATTAGATATATTTATATTACTTTTTGTTGCATAAATTTGGTAAACATAATGACAGAAGACACGAAAAATGCACAAACAAACACGAATCAGCCTATCGCTAGTGGTAGTAATGCTCAAGGTAGTACTGATATCTCCGAAGCTTCGTACGATTCAACTTTATTATTAGCTTCATTAAAAGTTCCACCTTTTTGGAATAATAGAAAAGATTTATGGTTTCTAACAATTGAAACCCAATTTCGTATGAGAAATATAACCACGTCCAATACGAAATATGATTATATTGTATCCTCTTTGCCTCCAGAAACGATGGAAATCGTTGCGGATATTTTGTTAAATCCACCTCCGAGGAACAAGTATGAAAATTTAAAAACAAATCTTTTATCACGATGTAGAGATACCGAAGGGTAGTTTAGATGCGCTTTTCAACAAAATGGAATTAGGTGACACTAAGCCGTCAGAGCTATTCCGACAAATGGAATCTCTGGCCCAGGGCAATAGCCTTATTAATAAATCGCTAAAAAAACTAGGCAGAAATAGTTTTAATCTCTTATCAGATTAACAGTTCTGGTATAGCAGTCGGCAGTGAAGCAAGTTGCCTCTGTAAAAATTAGAAATTAATAAAGTGTTTTAATGTATTACAATGTGGTTTTAGTAATTAACAAAAGCCCCACATTCACTACAAGTTATGGATTACAATATCGACTACAAACAAGTGAAGTGCAACACTATGCAGATGCACTAAGTCGCATCCCTCACGCATTAATGGAAGACAGTTTAAGCAATACCTTAACGGTAAAACCCCTAGTCCACCAGACGATGGACTCAGATGCGGAGGAAGATAATTCCGTAATAAACTCACTTATTGCTGACTACTGCGGATTTACCTAGTTTTGTTAAAAGCAGACCTTGTTGTTGAGATATAGATCCGGGAGGGTAAACACTTAAATAATTTGGTCGTGAGTTGAGACCACCTATAACTTAGGGTGGGTGCAATTGGTGAAGAATGGAGCACATCAGCTGCTAACCTGATAATTGAGGGCATTATACATAATATATTTAAATAAATTGTTAAATAACACATATATGTATGTGGTTCATTGCTGACTCTGAATGTACACATGAGCATCATACTAAGGTTAGAAAATAATAACACATATTTTCTTATAATCCTATTATAGTCCCATAATTATATAATATTTGCTACATACATATATAATTTATCCAATCAAATAATTCAATAGCCAAACACTGACATGTTAGTAATAATAGTATCAAATACTATCATTATCAGCTGACATAGCCTAATCCTAGCTTCACTACCCATCATAGACCTACACGGCACAACGTACCCATATCATAAACTTAGCACCTAGATAATTAATACCCCTACATATAGCACAATATTAGAGAAGATTCAACTTAATAATTAACACAGGATAGACAATAAACCTGTTAAAATTATAAACTAATAGTCTATTAACACTACAGGAACCATCTCCATTCAGCATGAGAAATCATTGCTAAATAATATTCACTTAAATATGGCCCTACTAAAATAATTCACCATACATGGCAGCTTAACACCAAACTGTCATATTGTATTGGAAACTTTCCCAAACACACTAATGGTTCCGCGAATAGTTATCTGGAAGGCATAACATCAAACACGAGAAGAACGAGGGCAGAACGAAACAAAAGTCAAGATAACTTGACCCACGTATTTTCATATAAACTTAAAATTACAGTCATTAGTGAAAAAACAAAACACCAGAAAATCCTGATAATCTCAGAAGAAATATTTACCAGCTTGGATTATCCTAATAATATTTTACTGAAGAATATAAAATCACAACCCAAACAAACAACTATATTAGTAAAATTACTACCCAAGCTTAGGAATAAAAGTGAAAACAATAAAACAAGGTTAGTACTTTCCAATTAAAATTATTATTTAGATCAATTTTACAATTTTCCTACTAGTGAATTTAACTACATTGTTACATTCTATAAATATATTTATAACAATCAATTAGTAATCCTATGCTAAATCTATAGCTTATGCTAAATCTATTTCTTATTCTAAATCCACCACTAAACCTAGACATTTCACACACATATTGTGGATTGTGATTGTTTGGTAGACTAGGAAGGAAATCGAATTGATCAATTAGTTTACTCAAACAAAATTTAAATGGAGTACAACCAATTCAAAATAATTTCTCAACAATTTACCAATTTAACATATTTTCTAAACAATCTAATAAAATTTTTAACACTAGTCAGGCATACCTACCTACGATATAGAATTTAACTTTATTATAAAGTTCCAATTTCACAGATTTCCTCCTTAAAATTCTAATTACATTATCACATACCAATGAATTAATTGATAACAATTAAACATTAATTTTCCATTTGCAATCTGTTGCAAAGGTAATGTTAAAATTTAAATTGGTTTAATGCATATTATGCAAATTAGACATTTAACTCACTAAAAGGGAAGTAGATATAAACCTTTAGAATACCCAAACGAAAAACTTTACAAATTTCCTCTATATAAATTTTTTTGCTTCATTGCAAACAAGTAATATTTTGGTAATAATTGATAATAGTCGGTTCAGTGGCTATTTAGTTCTAATAAATTTTCAAAGTTAAAAATAGCCTGTACATACAATTTTTAGTCCGCAGAGAAGGAGATCTGGATAATCAATTAAAATATATAAATAATTCAACAAACTTCTCAGACCATATCACAAAATTTCTTGAATTAGTTAACTATACCCACTCACAATTTGTACACATTTCTGTACATCTGATAATTTACCACATTTTATAGCAAAACCGTTGAACAAACTCCGTGGCACGAGAGAAACGTCCGGAAAAGCCCAGTAGGAGCCTTAACGGCATCCCATATATATATCCAAAAATCTGAATTAAAGTTAATAAAATCATAGCACAACATTTCCTAACCACGAACTTATTCAAACCGTTGAATATGATTCCACTCATACATCTATTACCAGTTACCGGGAAGGTAATGGAACATACTATACACAAGTTTTGATTATTCATTAAACCAAGTTTAATTAAATGCAACTACACAATTTAGGAATACTGGAACTACATATACTCAACATATATATAAAATTATCATGTGTTCACACAGTTCACAGGCCATGATAAACAAACATATATTTATAAGGAATACGCATCCTTATTCCAATCATTTTACTCATGATATTTGGATACAGTAATTAACATACATGTAACTTTCATAGATAATTATTAACTATAGTTCATGTGATCTACTCTGATCTTAAGCACTTAGCCAAACAACCAATGAGTAATGGGAGTGGTGCACCTATAGGCTCACACCATAACATCATATATATTTCGATGAAATATAGCATATGCTTATAGGCTCACACCATAACATCATGTGTATTTCAGTGAAGTATAGCATGTGCTTTAGCCTACTGCATTTCTAGCATTTATGCGAAAAATAATCGCATCCCGCTCGCATTAATGGAAGACAGTTTAAGCAATACCTTAACGGTAAAACCCCTAGCCCACCAGACGATGGACTCAGATTCGGAGGAAGATAATTCCCAAAGACGAAAAATAAGAAGAAATCCGCTCATTGTTTCGTGACTCGCGCTCAGAAGCAAAAGGCTCGAGAGACTACAAATATTTCCAGTACGGAGACGAAAGAGCACACGAATCAAAACGAAATTCAAATCCCAGAGGCAAATATACAAGACCCCATATCGCTTGATCAAAAGCTAAGTACGTGTAAGACACCTGAAATAATCACGAGCCCCACAGAGATCGAAACAATCTTAAAAGAAAATCACGATTCTCCATTCGGTGGCCATTAAGGCGTCATCAAAACGTACAAACGCATTTGACGCAAGTATTGGTGGAGACACAAGCTTAGCGATATTATAAACTACATAAAAAAATGCCCAAAGTGCCAAACTATGAAAGCATCTCCCCAATTCAAAATGCCGATGGTTATCACGGACATCACAGAACAACCCTTCGACAAAGTTTACCTAGATATTGTATTTCCACTAGAAGAGACCACATCAGTTAACAAATATATCTTGACCTTTCAGGATAATCTGACAAAATTTGTCGACTGGTATGCAATACTTAATGCAGAAGCAGTCACAGTAGCGCTAGTTTTCTTTGATGAAATAGTTACGCGCTATCGCATACCCAAAAGAACACTCACCGATCAGGGAACAAATTTCCTGAGTGAATTATTCAAAAAGGTATGTAAACTTCTAAAGGTAAAGAAGTTACAGACTTCAGCATACCACCCACAGTCTAATGGAGCCCTAGAGCGTGCCTATAGACCATTAATAGAATACCTGCGAACAATTGTATGTAGATGAAAATCCCAAAACATGAGACCAATATCAACGAACCGGGGCATTAGTGTATAACAACAGTGTACACGAGGGTACTAAAATTACCCAAATATACTGACTGCACGTCTTCACAGCGGACGCCCTATCAAACCAAAAACGGGATCCAGAACCCGTTTGCAATCATGAGGGCTGTTATCATATACTGAAGTGTAAGCTGCAAAAATCCTATGCCACGGCAGAAAAAAACTTATTGGCAAGCAAACAGCGCCCAAACGGGTACTACTATAAAACAGTACTTTCCACAAAGGAGACAAGGTCTTTATCAAGAACGAAAGCTGGAAACATAAGCTTTCCCAAATCTGGGTAGGACCTTATCAGGTAATAGCTATACCAAGTGAGGTAAATACCACCATAAAGATTGGTAAGCGCACAGTAATGCTACATAAAAGCAGTCTAAAACCGTATTTTGAGTAAAAACATGTTGCACAACTTAGACAAGAGATTATATCGAGTTTACTGCTCCAAATCATCGAAGTCGAATATCGTCAACAAGCCCTTCTTGACATAATATTAGCTACTAAAGGCAACCATATACATCCACTCCTCATGCCGCCAGAAAATCTGCTGGAAGTATACCGAAAATCAGCCTCGAACTGCCATGACCAGAATTGTCTGTCGATCCTTTATCAGATATCAGGAGCTCAGTCACGCCTCATGCAGAACAAATTGGTGGTGAGAATAACTCTCCCAATCTTTGATTCTCCAAAAATGAGGCTACAACAAATTCGATGCTTTCCTGTACCCAAGTCAGCAAACTATTCCTTAATACCAGACCCGGAATATTCTTAGGTTGCAAATAGTGCTCAAACACAAGAATTTCTGCTACTAAAGAGCGAAGACACGAAAAGCTTCAAACAAGTTATTCATAGCATAGAAGAAAATACGTATGTAGGCCATCTGAACACGCCAATAATCAAGGCAGCGACCTCAAATGAATGTGCAGTAAGATTATTATATAACCCTTTAAATGAAGTGCCCAAATGCAGGTCTAGAGTACAATCCCCCAAAAAGACAGGCTGATGAAATGAAGCAAGCCAAATGCATGGCTATTTTCGTTTTTCACCTCCACGGTGCTACCAATCACGTGTCTAGATCACTTTGTGATCTCCAAGTTGGAGGGACAGGGGATAATTGAGATAACCCAACTATGTCAACTGCAAATCGGCGAAAAGATGCTTAAGTAAGTAGTAAAAATAAACACCCACTCAAAATTATTCATCCGAAACAGTTTCCAGAATTCAAACATTCCCTATTCAATGTAAACTTGTCCGAAATCTTGCCGGAATCTGAAAACCAATTCTAACCAATTCTAACTGGAGACGATATACATAATTCAATATATAAGGGCACGCACTCCTTAGAGGAAATCGAAAAAAAACCGAAAAATTGCTAAGTACCATGAAAAGGTATCGAGTAGACACTCCCCTTACCCTGTCCACAACCTCTATATCATTTACGAGCCTACTAGTTTTGGCCATAATGATTATTGTTGCAGTGAAGTATCTTCACCTTGTTGTCATCAGGATGAGACAACAGGCGAGCCAAACACAAGGTAACATCGAAATTTCAACAGAGGGAATTCCTATGGAGGAGCGAACTCACGCTCCCCAAACTAGTTTAAAACGAGATCGATCGCTCCCCCGAACCAAATAAGTTAAAATAGTTTAACCGTGTGAACATCGACACCGTCTCCTGGAGCATTTTCCAAATTATAAAAAAGAAAATAAAAAGAAAAACTTCATAACAAAAAGTAGACCTGGTAGAAACATGTACAAAAAGTATATGAAAAGTAGCGATTTGTATTATTATAAAAGTAGGTCGGGTATAGACAAAAAATGATATAAAGTAAAAGTCTCAATAGAGAGGTAGTATTACAGAAGTAATTAGTAATAAGTTAGAATAAATAATTAAAAAAACAATAAAAATAGATAAAATAATCGAAAAAAATGATAAACATTGTAACGGAGTAAACAGTTTAGAAAAATAAAAACTATATGAACCAAAACATTTGAACAAAGAACCCGTACGTACAAATAACATAATACCAGGCTACTAAAAACATAAATAGTAAAAATAAGTTATATAACAATACTAGCCTAGAATAACAAGAAAAATACATATTAAGAAAAACTAATGATAGAATAGGAACATAAATACTTTTTAAATAGGTTAAAATATACACATTTAGCAGTAATGAAAAAGAGGTCACAACAAAAACAAAAGTAAAAACTTTTCAAAATTCAAATTAAACAAAAAATAACTTGTTAACCCAAAATAATGTGGTAAAACTTAAACGAACCGACCTACACCAAGCCTAGTACCTTGACCTATAGTACCCACATAATACCGAAAAAAAAAATTTCAGATCTCTCAAAAAAAGGAGATAATGACAAATATCTACCCAAAAGGAGCGACAAAGGGGGATAAGGGCGAAAACAGTACAGTATTTTTTCGTATTTTTCAATTTTTATTGTTTTTTTTTGTATTCACTTTATTTTTTTATTATAATCAAAATTTTAGTAGCAACAAAAAAAAAATAGAAAAAGAAGAGACGCAGGAAAGCTAGAAAGCAAAATAGAAAAGAAAAATATATATCAGGGTGGTCCCGCACTTAAACTTCGTCCAGGTCGGCGGCATTTTCCCGAGCAGTGACAGCTCGCGCCGCCGGTGGCCCTGGTCAGCGGCAGCTTCAGGGGGAGGGGTGGCTGTAAAGCTTCGCACAAAAGCGGTTAACGCTGGGCTGAATATGGGACATATCAGGCACATAAGCCATACTCCCCAATGATGTCAAGAGTCCCCACGGAAAAACAAGTTAATAAGTAAAGAATGAATATCTTAGGATCGGACAGTAACCCTTACCTGCAGCAACCCAAGGTTGCTCCCAATGCGGATACAAGGGTATCAATACCCGGTGATGTATCCAAGTCACAGCCGCGGCGCTCCCAGCGGTGAAACGGCGCTGTCCCCGCCTCAAAAGCACCAGGTGGATGGGACCCTCCGGCGAAGGGTTTACATGAAAAATGGTGATGCCATACGCCCGGAAGGGCTGCAATAGGGCGGTTGATGTTCCTGATAGTAATCAACATTTTTCCTTCTCTTATGGTGATCGGAGTTCGAAAACAAAAGATATAGAAGAAGACTTCTCGAGGTATTCACGGGTAAAGCGCACACTCGAATGATTAATAGCAACGGATTTGTTCAAACAGAACACTAAAATAAATAACTGCAACAAAGTATCCATCTTCCGCTCTTTCAATTAAAATCCAAACAGAATAGTAATCCATTACCCTAGATAAGAAATCCCAAGACAATAACAAAGTTTTTTGGGACGAATACTTTCACCCGAGAGTTATTCCTCTTCAAAGAATAAATTTATTATTTGCGGGGGAAAGGATTGTTGTATACCTAGAAAAACTGGAGGAAGGGGCCATAAAGTGAAATAACATTATATATCATAAAATTGTTTCATTAATGCAAAACTTTTCACGTAAGCTAATCCCATATTAGCTTATCTACCAAACGAGTAGAGAAAATCAGCAATTAACAAAAAATTCCCGTGACAAATTTTGCTTTCAGCAAAATTTGTCAGTAGAAATTATTAAAAGTTAAAAATAGATCAAAAAACAAATCGTACTAAAGGTAATATGTATATACAACGTACATACATATTATGAGCAAAAGCTTTCGCCATAAGAAATGCGCGCCCAAAAATGCATTACATGTAGTTATATGCGCGCCGCGATATCAAGCGACGGGATCAAATGACATTTTTTCCAGCCAGCGTCCATAGAAAAATATTCTGGACGAGTTTCACCACGTCCAGCAAAAATGTTAAAATTTTCTCAGGGTAAGAAAATGCAAACTAGGTATGCATTTTCTACCCTGAACGATGGTTCTTGATCACGAAAAAAGTGATTAAGAAGGAAGTTGATTTTTGTAGATTGGACACAACGGTTCGGCGGGCGAAAACTAAAAGAAAATTAAAAAGCGAATAGCAAGAAGTATAGGAGTTTTTTTTTTTTTGAACTTGGCAACGGTCGGCGCGGCGGAGTATAGAATGATCCCAGAAAAATTGTGCAATTAGACTAGATAAAGTAGACTTGTGTAATAAAAGAAATTTGTGAAATTCGAAGTTGTTAAGTAATAGAAATTCAGACTACCTTTAGGAAAGAAAGTGAAATATAGTGCAATAAAGAGTAAAGAGAGTGTTGTTTGAAGTAAAACGAGAAAGCAAGGTGCTATTAAAAATACGGCGGATGGAAACATTGGATACAGCTTCTGCTTGCCCCCAACAACAGGTATTCCACGATTATTCAGTCCCGAGGAACCAGTACAAATTGGCGCAGCCGGTAGGATAGAGGAAGCCTCTTTTCACTACAATAAAAGTATGAGCGCTTCAAAAGCCTCTATCCACCATTCCACGATTATTCAGTCCCGAGAAACCATAACAGAAGCAATGCTTCCCTTAGGTTTTCTGATTTATTTTATAAAAATGAAAACAAATAAAAATTAACGATAAAAATATTTTTCAAAATATTTTCCCAAAAAGTTTTTTAAACAATCAGAAACAAATCAATGGAACAAGTTGCAACGAAAAGTATAGAATTTCAAAACGTCTGGGCTCTGTCTTTGATATCACACCCGACACCACAGACTGGAAGACGAAGGAGGTGGTTTTATTTTGCTTCCATCAACAATCGAACAACATCAAAAGAATGTATGGCATTCGAACGAGTCTTGGGTATACCTACGATGTCACATGTTGCTATTGCTTGTTCCCCCTTATTATGTAGCTACACTCAATAAGAAATTGTTCTAAGCCTAAGGGATGTAATTGAAAAAATGATTCTATGGGACCTACAAACACTGCTATGATGGTAGCATATATTAGGTTAATTTAATTGGTCCAGCAAACAATTTTTCGAAGTTTCACTATTGCGAAGAATTCTCGAAGAAGTAAAGAATAGGAAAGAAATAGTTTCGGAAGTAAATAAAATGCGTCATTTGAGAATACTTCACTTTGCAAAGATGAGCTCGAAGGTTTGACTTAAAAGAAATTTCCTGATTTGATTTTTCGATAATGTTTCGTATTAACTAAATAAACTCAAAGTTTTACCTACTCTGAAGAGTCAAACGGAAACTTTAAAAACTGAGAGTGTATCCGTTGCGGAATTCATGCGCATTTCAGAAAATTCTTTTATTTGTGACTAACTTTCGTCATATGCGTATGCATATATTTTTCTTGTGATTGATCAACACTTGTTGTGTTTTTATTTGTGCATCCATTAATTTCATGTAGGTAGGTGGATTAGGAAGCAGTTCAGTTGATGGCCATGACCGGCAAATATGTTCAAGACGCGTGAGAGAGAGGAAATTGTAAATTCTTAAGAGGAATTTCAAGTTGAATAAGGAAATACTATATTACTTTAGAGCAGAGACGACTTGAAATTATGATAATGCTAACAAAATGGTACAGTCGGGGACAAATAAGCAAATGAGCAAATTTGTTGCCGTCATGCCATAACCGCGAATCTGCTTTTTTGGCTTTTTTGATATGCCGTAATCAGGAAAATTAAATCTATATTCTGTGAAAATCTTGTCTATATTACTTTACTAATGTATAAAGATTCTCCCGTGGTTTCAAGAATGAACTCAAATACTGGAAAAACGTTCACTTCTAAAATTGCTAGATCTCGAAAGATTAATTTATCAGTTTCATGAAGGCGACGAAAATACACCCTGTTATAAGCGAAATTGAAATTTTGCACTTCCGGATATTTTGCAAATTCCTTTAAATTTGACTTACAGACCCCAAATACCAGATAACTGACCAGTGCATTAGATCAGCTTTATCTCTCCATATTCTGAAAACCATGTATCATTGCCTTCGTTTTCAAGAAAACGGATAATTTCAGCTTTGGTTGAAACAGAATGTATAATAAACAAATACGTTGTCAGCTGACTATGACTGTGGACTATAGTGACATATCATTATCATTTTACCTTGTGGATCTTAACCCTTTGAAAAACTCTACACATTTAGCAGCTTAAAAGTTCGCTTTCATGTTTTGAAGAATGTTAGGCATTAAAACAAAGAGATTTTTCATTAAAAAACCGAATGTGATATTTTGGTGGCGTGTGTATAAAACGACATACTGTGTCAGTTTAGGCCACCCGTGTAATTTGAATAAAACGCAATAGTGGTTCAAAACAAATTTAGTTTATTTGTTAAAATAAACGAAAATATAGCTATCTTTTAAACTTCTGTATGCATATATTATACTTCTTTTGTATTGCCCAACCTCTGAAAATAACATAATTTTTAGAATGCATGTATAAAATGACACAGGTATGTCTTTTTGTCCTTGGCCAAGGTATGTCAATTTTCCCTTGGCCAAGGTATGTTATTTTATCCAAATGGCTAAAGGTAAAATAAAATAATTATAATAACATTATTAATCATCACATATGTACGAATGTCGCATCAATTGCTTTGTTAGAATAGGAGCCATCCGGCAAAAATAGGATATTGTATAAAATCAGTACTTAATACCGAAAAAACACATTACTAACCCCTGTACAAAATATTTCATCATTCACTTTTGTCTTTTATCTACTAATTCGCTTCAAGATAGTTTGGACGCTGCTATTCTTGTTGTCAGCTGCAAAACAACTGAAGAACGCGACCAATGTTATTAGGAATGCGTCGGACTCTTAGATTTCGTGGAAGGGCAATTTGTCGTTTTCCCTGACAATGTCTTATAGGCTACCTTCCCTTACCACAGAGAAAAATTTTGACAGCTGAAGGAAACATTTGTTTTGAATGAAATATAAGATGTAAAATTAATTACTGAGGTGCGGGATATTTAAAATATTATTCTTAATAATTGGCACACGTTTTAACGAAATAAAAAATCCACAAGCACAAGATTGAAAATATGAAAATTGCATTAAATTGTCATTTAACGAAATCACGGAAATTAGCTGCGGAGTACTACGTAAACTCTGCGTTGAATTCTATTCCAGCAGTAAGTTAAGAGCAGGGGCGACTAGATTCATTTATTGTGTTCTCCCCTACATTGCTTAAGCTCAATCTTTATTTTTTCTGAGCTCGATTATTGCTTTGAAGTTAACTTGCAAACCTTTTTTGGAGAGATGTGTCCCCAGCGATTTTGCAAGCGCTGGACACTCACATGATATGCTTCGAGGTTTCAAATTCCTGTTTCGCACAGTGGACACAGTTCACTGCTGGTTTGCTTATTTAGTTCAAAAATTAACTCCTGGGCCCCTATTCTGCAGTATCACTCACTTATGACTGTATGAGAGAAGTCACTCACTTCGATCTCACTCACCTAGCATTTAGTTATTCTAGAAAACAAATGGGATGAGATGTACACTGTCAAATAAAATAATCCACCACACCGCTATAGAGCCTAAACTACTATCCATACAGGAAAATAGTGTTCTAGTAATTATCAGCTTGGTGCCTTACCTTCACAAGGCTACACTAGTTATATACCTTACTTAACAAAATAATAAAATAGTTTTGATTACAAAGTAACCTTACCATTTTACGTTCACTACCTCTCAGCTGAGTAATAATTGCATGTGTGTATATACAGCCAGAGTCTGAATCTGTAGGCAGCTACATTAGATATCATCAGCCCAAGGCATGCCATGACGGCACAGTGTCTTATACAATGATTACTTAGCTGAGAGTTTTTGTTCGAGGAATCGTAGGCATTTGGTTCACATACATTTTTTTATATAATTTTGTTAGGATAGGTATAACAAATTTATTTTCGATTCGAAAGATAAGAAAACAAGCTTAAGATTATCAGAATACCATTTTTCTGTATAAATAGTAGTTTAGGGCGGAGGAGCTATTCAAATCAAACACAAATGGCCGTTTCGAGTGCCGTATACCCAGTAGTAATTTCTCACTCACACTCCCACAAAAAATCTCACTCACTTGCGTTCCAGAATAAAGAAACACGTGGAATCGGATAAGTGAGTGAGTGAGTTGAGTGAGTGAGAATGCAGAATAGGGGCCTTGGGGTGCTCAAAGGGCACCTATCGAGAGGGATATAGAAAATTTAACGTGTTTGTATAATTATAATCTGATTACTTCCCCTCGCACCAAGTCCACCCCTCACCACAGGCAACAGCACAATTCTTTTGCTTTTACTTTGTGTGCTAAACCAAAGATGATCTATAAATATACCAATCAGTCACTTCTAATTTAAAAGTCGTTTAATAAAGATCGCATATTATGTTTGATGTTTTTGTGTAGCAAACTGTAGCGAAATAGCGTGTCAGTCGTCGAATATATTTATCCCCATGCTGACCTGAGGATAAATAGATGACACCTCCAGCTGCAAAACCATCTTGGGATTATAGTGGGTGGCTGCACAGCAATTGCCGCCAGCGATCAGTCATCTAGGGGGAGTCCTTGTCGCGCATATCACTAGATAGTAGTAAGCTGTGTGTGTGTGGGGGTACTTTTGAAAGTGCAGACCGGACAGAACGGACGGACAATTAAAAGCGTGGTATGCAAGTACATTATTTACTGCTGTACAAGAAGAATTTTTTGGAATTCTCCGTATATAGCAAAAGCTAAAAAACGTTCTAATTTGTTATTTCATCACTCAACTCATTAATTTTCGGTGACAAGTTTCAAGTCTTGGTTGGACTCATCAACAGGTCCCAAATAGCGAAATTGGGTGATTCGAAAAACAAATGAAAAAATGAAAAAAGAAGAAAGAAATGAAAAAGTTTGAGAAAAATAGGAAAAACAATTTTTTTATTTATTAAAAAATGTAAAATTTTTTTTAAAGAAGCAGATTCATTCCAAGCGAATCGAACCCATATCCGCCAATAATAAATAATAATAATAATAAAAATAAAGAAGAAAAAGGAAGAAGAATATATATATATATATATACCGGAGAAATCCCAAAAAATTCTTTCTTGAACAAAATTAAGTTTAACCCGGTAAAAAGTCAAAAAGAGTAATCTTTTTATTTTATTTATTTTTCCTCCTGGGCTCGTATAGGAGTGTTTTTTCGTCATATAATTCACACCCAGAATTTATTCTGAGTTTATATGAGAAGAGATCAGTTTGATCTATTTTCAAGCGTCTGCAGCAGGCAGAAAACCAACCTGCACCGATGAGTTTTTCTGCTGACACGAAACGCTTCTTCTTCCTTTTTCTTCTTTATTTTTCAGCCCACTGCGTGGCGGATACAGGTTCGATTCGCTTCGAATGAATCTGCTTCTTTAAACATTTTTTTACATTTTTTAATAAATAAAAAAATTGTTTTTTCTATTTTTCTCAAACTTTTCATTTCTTTCTTCTTTTTTCATTTTTTCAATTGTTTTTCAAATCACCCAATTTCGATATTTGAGACCTGTTGATGAGTCAAACCAAGACTTCAAACTTGTCACCGAGAATACATCACAAGGCATGAAACAGACTCCGTCCCTACCACATGCGAGGCCCTTCGGAGTCCTTACATTCTAAAATATTTGCAGTGTTCTTATGGAAAACTGACAAAAGTTTGATTTGAATAGCTCCTCCGCCCGAAACTCCTATTCATACAGAAAAATGGTGCTCTGATAATCTTAAGCTTGCTTTCTTATCTTCCAAACCGCAATAAATTTTCATACCTTTCCTAACAAAATTATTTAAAAAAATTAATCTTAACCAAATGACTACGATTTCTCAAACAAAAATTCTCAGCTGAGTAATCATTGTAATGTCGCTGTGCCGTCGTGGGATGCCGTGGGCTGATGATATCGAATGTAGCTGCCTACAGATTCGGACTCCGGCTGCACATACACACATGCAATTATCACTCAGCTGAGATGTATTGAGCGTAAATGGTAAGGTTACTTTGTAATCAAAACTATTTAATTATTTTGTTAAGTAAGTAAGTTTAGCCTTTGGTAAGGTAAGGAACCAAGCTTTAAATTACTAGAAGACTATTTTCCTGTATGGATAGAACATTTTAGAGAACGGACTTCGAACGCACACATATAGATTTCTGTTTCATGGCTTGGGAAGTATTCTCGAGAGTTTTGTGTAGTAGGAACTCCGGCTTTGCGGGGTATTGGACACAGACGCCCCATCCACCCTGGCTAAGCCTCCAAAGCCTTACCTGTTGCTTAGGCTTATCTGTTGTTGCGCACTAGGGCATTATGCCCCCTCCTCTTATCAATCCATCATGCTATTTCCCAATGTTTGCTTATTCCATCTTGCTGTGGCTAGGCCAACGAATAGCAAGCAGCGGGGCCATACAATCAACGATTTAACAGTACCACCAGACGGATATGGAATAAAACCAGAACCAATTGATCCTCTTTTAAGGTACCAAGTTTGAATTCTGCGGGATATTTTTTCCTAAGCAACTAATTTTCTTGGTCTTTTTGTGACATCCGTTCATGTAGCCAATGGCTATATATAGTATACTAAGTTACATTATCGTTCCACATTATAGTAGCAAATTACTTATATGTATCGTTTTGTTTAATTTTTTGTTTACGATTACGAGTAGGTATTAATTTTTAAAATAAGATAAGAAAATATAACACAGCTCAAATTGCTTTTGGAAGATATTTTACTGTTAATCTTAAATTGAATAAGATATTTTTAGCACAGAAAGGTATGGGTACGATAACTAAATAGTTCTGAAAAGATTAAAAAAATAAATAAATACAGGATGTTTGGTTCCATATCCCGAATATTTTACAGGATGGTGGGTCTTCTACAGACAAACAACATATTGTATTTCAGCATGAAAAGTGCATTTCGCATCCAGATATCACTGGAGTTCTTTGATTAATATGATATAAAATTTGGTCCGACACACGCCGCCGTGTGTGTGTCGCGTGTGTGATCGCGGGTATGTATGGCTGTCTCGCAGGTCGCGCCTTTCTTCTCGCCCTCCCCTGGCATTCTTTTATATAGGTTGGTATTACACTATCGACGTAAAGGCTTGTAACATTTTATGAAGTGACTAAAAAATAACAGACACTTCGTGTAAAAAAACTCATTAAGGCCAAACTGTTACACTATCTGTCTACATTGCCTGAAGTGCCTAGGACTTTTCTTGAAGTGTTGAGTTACATAAAGTGTCTACGACATGAACATATACAAAATCTTCCAGGAATCTTTTCTAGTATCGAAATTATTACAACTTTCGCAGGTTGGAATATTACTGGAAAAATTAGAAGGACCTGGTTTTTGATTTTTTTTTTAATTTTGTGGCTGTGTTGGTGCGTGTTTCCAAATTTTACGAAAACCTGTGTAACAAATATGAGCTCTCCACCTCGACGCCTTTTCAGGCAGGTACCAAGTAATATATACCTATAGTGAAAATAAAAGTCTTGTATGGTAACACCAAGAAGGGGTAACCCGATTCAGTTAATTTTCGAAACTCTAATTACCATTGCTATGAAAACATCACGTCCAAAATTTTTGTATGGCAACCCTACGATGGAGTTGCCCGATATCTTCCATTTTTATACCCTAGGCCTAGAGATGGTAGAGCAAAATGGATTGGACTCTCACGCATAATATTAAAAGTTACTTTTATTTTTGCATGTTTGTTCGTCTGTCCATCTGTCCACCTATCGGTCTGTCCCGTCTGTACGCACGATAATTCGAGAACGCGTCACTTAGAATGCTGAAACTTTTTACGCGCACTTTAAAAATTAGAAGTAAATTAAGTTCGAAATGAAACAAATCAGACAACCCTTTCTGGTGTTGCCAGACAAAAATTTCGTTTTCCACTATATATTTGCACACTGCCTGAGAACGCGACAACATGGAGAACTGAAATTTGGTACATACGGTTTTATAGTAATAGCAAAAAGAAATGAAGAAATGGACTAAATCGGGCAATCTATTCGTGGTATTGCCCTATAAAAAATTTAGGTTTTTTACGTATACTGTGAAAACGAAGAGTTCTAGACATTTTTATTGTACTCAAAACTTCTACAGAATACAAACTCCTATAAAATTGGTTATAATTGAACTGTTGAGGAGTTGCTAATTGAATTGTTGTTGTTGATATATATGGTATGAAAGATAATGATTGATTGAGGTAACAAAATGTATATGGTGCAGTTCAACAGTTCTTTATTTATATAAATATATATATATCTATATATATTTATCCTAAATTCTTAGTAGGATAAAATTGAAATTATATTATTTTTATTTTATGATAATATTTTTTTTTTAATTTTAAATTATAGTTCTTTCTTTTAAATCTTTTAAAATATTTTTATATTTTATTAAAAGTGTAACAATAAACTTTTAAATATTCTTTAACAGTTTTGCCCTCTGCATCTGAATTAAAAACTTTACAAATTTGCCTTTTGGCAATTAAATTAATACTTTTATAAGTTTGCCCTCTGGCGTTTAAACTAAAAATATTTATTTTTTTTAGTTTGCCCTCTGGCGATTCACTTATAACTAAAATATCCTTGACACAGATTCGATATTTTTAAAAACAAATACATTCCAAAAAGTCTTGATGTGTATTTTCTCAAATGTATACAGTAGTGCGTATCTGTGTTCAAAGTTTTTTTCTTCAAAGTTTTTCCTTTAAACGTCAAATTTGAATTTTTTTATGTATTTACAGTCAGCAATATTTTATTTACAGTCAGCGCAAAATATTACTCTGACAAACAAAAATTATATTTTATTCTACTTTTAATTACCAACAAAAATAAAAATTATTCCGCTACATCAACACCCCGCTCAGTGAAAGCGACAGAAAAAAAATTATAACTTGAACGAAACTTTCTTTTTCTTAAAATGGTGGTTTGTCATTATATCTTGGTTATTAATATTAAATTAATTAATTAAATCGTGGTCTCTCTTCCGTTGTAGTCGACAAGAAACGTTTTGTCATTTCTTTTAATAACCTTAAAAGGTTCTTCGTATGGGTTATTTAATGATGGTTTTGAACGATCTATCCTCACGAAAACGAATTTACAATCTCTTAGTTCTTTAGGTACAAAAACGTTGTTATTTTGTTTTCTATTACTAGTTGGTACAAACTTTTGAATGTGGTTCCTCAGTTTATTAACAAAATTTGATGGATCGACGTTGGTTTTGGGATATCTATATAGAATTCTCCTGGGATGCGCAGTGGTTGCCCATAAACTAAATCAGCTGGACAGCAATTTAGATCCTCTTTTATCGTGGTTCTAACACCTGAAAGAATCGCTGGTATTTGCAAAACCCAGTTATTATGAGTCATTTTTGTTCTTAATGATGCCTTCAGTTGCCTATGAAAACGCTCTATCATTCCATTGGATTGTGGATGATAAGGTGTAGAATGGATTCTGTGTGCTCCTAATAATTTTGAAAATTCATCAAATAGTTTAGATTCGAATTGAGCACCTTGATCCGTCGTTATTTCAAGAGGGATTCCGAATCGTGAAATGTATTGTGTGTATAATGTTTTAACTATTGTACTAGCCGTAGTATCCGTTATCGGGTATGCTTCGGGCCATCTTGTGAGTCTGTCTATGATAGGTAATACGTGAGTAAATCCTTCTGAAGGCGGTAATGGCCGATGATATCTACGTGAATGTGTTTAAATCTGCCTTTTGGAATTACGAATTGGCCAATTTCTGATTTTAGTATGTTTGTAAATTTTTGATTTTCTGGCAAGGATAAACATGATTTTGCCCACAAATTTACGACCTTATTCACACTAGGCCAAAAGTATCTTGCTGCAATTAATTTTCTAGTTGCTCTTATACCAGGATGTGATAGAATATGAATAATCTCGAAAATATCTCGTCTTAAAAGTTTAGGAATAAATGGTTCGACAGGTATTTAACGACATATCACACCAAATCTTGTTTTTGGAAACTTCTAATTCCGTTTCTATTAATTTAAACTTAGAATTTGTAATAGTTCCCTTGAATAGAAATTAAGTGTTTTAATTCTTCATCGTTTTCTTGGTTTTTGGCGATAATTTTTAAATCTATTTTATTTTTATTTATTTCGTAGATATTTTTATCATTTTCATCAGTAATTAATACTTGTGATAATAAATCCGCTATAACGTTTGATTTTCCATTAATATGTTTGATGTCAGAAGTGAATTGTGTTATAAAATCTAACTGTCTGACTTGCCTGGGATTTTTCTCTGTTTTGGTCCAGATTGCGGATGTTAATGTTTGTGGTCGGTCAGAATAGTGAAATCTCGACCTTCTAAAAAATGTCTGAAGTGTTTAATGGCTAAATAGATTGCTAAAAGTTCTTTGTCAAGGTTGAATACCTTGTTTCGGATGGAGTTAATTTCTTCGAGAAGAAAGCTAAAGGTTCCCAATGGTTTTCATTGTATTGTTCTAAAACTCCCCCTGTTGCTACGTCTGACGCGTCCACTGTTGGAGGTAAACTTCGTGTTTTCTAGTGGGTGTACTAAAAGTGTGGAGTTTGAAAGAGTTTCCTCAATTTTTTAAAAATTGGTTTCGCAATCTTCTGGCCAATTAAAATTTTTATTATTTTTGGGTTTTTTTAGTAAGTTTGTTAAATTTATATATATTGGATCTAACAATTCAGATAGATGTGGAATGAATCTATGGTAATAGTTTACCATTCCTATGAATTGCTGAATTTTTCTGATAGAATTAGGTGAAGGGAAATCTTGAATTATTTTAATTCTGTTCTCAGAACGGAGAATTCCTTCTTTAGTGATTTTTATGGTTCAAAAAATCTAAGAATTTACTCCAAAAATGCATTTTGCGGGATTGATGTTTATACCGAACTCTTCTAACCGTGTAGAAACTTTTTCTTAAGTGTGATTCATGCTCCTTTTATTTTTGCTTGCTATTAAAATATCATCTATGTAGATGAAAACAAAATATAGTTCCTTTAACACGTGTCCATGAAACGTTGGAATGTCTGTGCTGCGTTTCTAAGACCAAAAGGGCATTCTAGTGAATTCGAATAAACCGAAAGGTGTAGTAATGGCTGTTTTGAAATTGTCATCAGGGGCTACTGGAATGTGGTGATATGCCCTTACTAAATCAATTTTTGAGGAAATTGAAGAACCATTTAAATTCAATGAAAAATTTTGAATGTGTGGGATCGCGTATCTATCGGGTAGTATTTGTATTTAAGCGTCTGTAATCCCCGCAAGGTCACCAATCTGTTGAATCTTTCTTCGGTACCATATGTAATGGAGAAGAAACTGGTGATGAAGAAGGGCGACATAAACCTAATTTAACCATATGCTCGAATTCTAATTTTGCGATTTTTAATTTTTGTATATCGAGTCTTCTTGGTCTGGAGAAAGGAAGTTGTCCTTTGTAGATTGTGATGTACTATATTATCACGTACAGGAGCATCGTAACAAGGCGCTTGAGTTAATGATGGAAATTTTTGTAAAATTTTGCCGTATTCATTATCGAAAGCGTAATGACGTGGTAAAGGGGTATTTAAGTTTACCGTAATTCCATTTACAACGATTGACGTGTTTTCCATCAATTAATTTTTTATTTTTAATATCAGCTAATAAATTGAATTTTCGAGAAAGTCTGCCCCAATAATGAGTTTATTTACTCCCGCTATAATGAACGGATACGTTAGATCTCGTCTTAATCCGAAATCTACTTTCAACAATTTTGTGCCATATGCATTAATTGTTGAACCGTTTGCTGCTGTTTAAAATTAGATTTGGGTTATTTTTGAATTGCTAAAATAAGCGTTACGTAATACTGAAAGGTCCGCCCCAGTGTCAATTAAAAATTTGAATTTATTTTCTTTGTCTAAAAGAAAAAGTCTTTTTGAAATATTATTATTGACATACTGTACGCTGAGGGGACAATTAGTTTTTTGGATTAAATTTGTTAATTAAAAGCGCATGGAGAAATGCATTTGGTAGCTTTTTCTCCAAACTTAAAGTCGGTACCAACAAAGTTGTTTATTGTTATCAGGTTTTGAATAACTTTCTGAACGACTTCGTGATCTGTATCTGAAATCATTTTTACAAAAATTGATGTTATGATTATTATTATTCATTGTAAAATTGCGAAATAAGTTTTCTAATTTCTGGTAATTTGTTTTCTAAAATTGTTATTTTATTTAATAATTGTTACATCGTTATTTATTGCTGAAAAAATTTTGTTGGGGTAATGGTAAATCGAAAGTTTTATTTACTGAGGAAACATATTGTAACTTTGTAACGTCAAATATTTTTATCTGCAAGTTCCAATAAATCCTCTATATTTTCTTTGCTTGAAGCAACCAATGCTATGTTTATATTCGCAGGAAGTTTTCCATCCATAGTTTCTTAATTAATTCTGCTCCAAATGTTGTGGAAGTACCAGCAAGGGTTTTCATAAACCTGTAGAATTCGGAAGGTCTTTTATCTCCTATTTCTGAGGCACATAGGAGCTGTTCTAATCTTTTCTCTCTCTGAATCGCTGAATCATTGAGTTAGAGTTTTTTTTAAGATTTTCGTATTTATTTGTAGTTGGGGGTACTTGAAGAATGTCCAAAACGTTCATAATCGTCTCCAGCGGAAGGGCTTGCACTATATGGCCGTATTTCGCTTCATCAGTTCTAATTCCTTTATCCCGGAATTCAGCCTCTACTCTATAAACCAAGCTTCTGGACATGGTGTCCAAAAAGTTGGTAGCTTGACAGATACCGCTGCGACATAACTCTGTTGAATATTTATTTCGTCTCCTGGCATTTTTTGGACAATAGTTTTAAACCAAAAAAAATATATATATATATAAATATCTAATGAAAAAGAAAATTTCACTCAAATCACACAATCACTCGCGATACTAAGATGACAAATATTTTTATTTCATTGGACCAAAAAACACTCTGAAACGTACCAACTTTAAAAACCGATATATTTTGTACCAAACTTGTACTTTTGTAATGTTTTACTAAGTTGTAAATGTCTTTTGTGTACAATATTTTCACATAAATTAAAAATATTAAATGTAAAATAGGAAAAGGAAAATATAATATATTTTTAAAATATCTTATCAGATAAAGCTAAAAACTTACTAAATCTAATTTAAGTCTAAATTTAAACTTACTATGTTCTTTTCTCCTTTTTTGTTCTGTAGTTGACAGAAATGAATTGTTCTTTCTTCTATATTTAATCTTCTTTCTTCTTTGATGAATTCTTGATTATTCTTCTGTTTTTCCTATTTTCTTTGCTTCTTATTTATTTTCTTTCTTCTCTTTTCTTCTGTTTAATTATTTTTTTTAAATTTTTCTTGAGTTCTTCTTTAAGTTCTTTATTTTTGTCTTTAATTATTCTATTATTCTAGAAACAGGTACCTTACTACTGGTGGGGGGTATCCCTTAACTAGAATATTAGAATTGTCGAAACGACGGGTTATCTTAATGTTCGCCGTCAAATGGTTGAACTGTTGTTCGGGGTCAACGTGCTGGCCTGTTGTTCGTGGACAGCGGCTTCTATTATTTTTCTGGGTTAACGGGTTGTCCAGTTTTTTTGTCGGGGTCACCAATTGAACTGTTGAGGAGTTGATAATTGAACTGGTTGCTGTTGTTGATATATATGGTATGATAGAAGATGATTGATTGAGGTAACAAAATGTATATGTTGCAGCTCAACAGTTCTTTATTTATATAAATATATATATATCTATATATATTTATCCTAAATTCTTAGTAGGATAAAAATTGAAATTATATTAATTTTATTTTATGATAATATTTTTTTTTTAATTTTAAATTATAGTTCTTTCTTTTAAATCTTTTAAAATATTTTTATATTTTATTAAAAGTGTAACAATAAACTTTTCTTATTCTTTAACAGTTTTGCCCTTTGGCGTCTGAATTAAAAACTTTACAAATTTGCCTTTTGGCAATTAAATTAATACTTTTATAAGTTTGCCCTCTGGCGTTTAAATTAAAAATATTTATTTTTTTAGTTTGCCCTCTGGCGTTTTTAAATAAAATTATATGAGTTTGCCCTCTGGCGATTCACTTATAACTAAAATATCCTTGACACAAATTCTATATTTTTAAAAACAAATACATTCCAAAAAGTCTTGATGTGTATTTTCTCAAAATGTATACAGTAGTGTGTATCTGTGTTCAAAGTTTTTTTCTTCAAAGGGTTTTCCTTTAAACGTCAAATTTGAATTTTTTTAATTTTATTTACAGTCAGCGCAAATATTACTCTGACAAACAAAAATTATATTTTATTCTATTTTTAATTACTAACAAAAATAAAAATTATTTTGTAGCTTTCGCTACAATAATCACTTCTTCTGTCCGACTAACCTTCTAGAAATATATGCGAAAAACCACTTCAAAATTCATACTGGTACAGAGAGGTAACCATATAAAATTACATACGGGCATTCAGCTAGGGTATCACAAGAATTGGTCTTAGACTAATTCTGACTTTTTTTTTGTTGAACTTAAATTTATATTCTTTTTAAAAACGCCGTGCATAAAATTGGAACTCTCTATGTCGACGCGTTCTCGGACAGTTTCCAAATACATAGTGAAAAGCCAAATTTTGTATCGCAACATCTAGAACGGGTTGCCCGATTCAGACCACT
>OZ005740.1:213540731-213603231 GCA_963930735.1 Dioctria linearis | reverse complement strand
AAGAATCATTGCCCTACGAATGTTGTAAATAGCTTGCATTTATTAGCCTTGACTTGAACCGACTCAAACAGTTTTGGGAAGTGAAAGAAGTGAGCAGTAATCGAATTTTGACAGATGAGGAGCAGCGATGCGAGGATCTATTTGTAGCTCATCATAAGCGATTGGAAGACGGTAGATATGAAGTTGCTCTACCTATTAATAGCTCAAAAGATGTAAATTTGCTGGAAGAATCTCGTCCTATGACAGTGTCTTAAAGAATACGTATCGCTTGGACACATAGAACTGCTAAATCTACAACAACAAAATGTCGACAGTAATAATAACTTATGGTATAAATCTTGCTACTAACCACATCATGCGGTGATTAAAGAGGACAGCTCAACTACATAATTGACGGTGGTGCTGGACGCATTGAGAAAGACATAAAATAAAGTCTGTCTAAATGACATCATGGTTAAGGGCCCCACCATTCACGATTAGTTGGCGTGTTTGTTGCTGAGATGCAGAAAGCATCTAATTTCATTTACGGCAGACAGCAAGATGTAGCGTCAAATTCGAATAAAGCCCGAGCAAGCAGATCTCCAAGGGATGGCCTGGAGGGAATTATCTGACACTCCTATTCAAGACTATCGACTACTAACTGTCACCTTTGGAACTAAAAGTGCAATTTTTATCTTACCACTTAAGTGCTGCAGCAATTAGCATTGGACGAGAGAGATAAATATCCCATTGGCGCTCAAGCAACCTTATCAGAATTTTATGTATACGCTTTGTTGTCAGGTGCCAATGACATAACATGTGTGGTTGAAAATCAAAGTCAATTGATCAATCTTTTGAAGTCAGGCGGATTCAATCTCCGGAACTGGGCCTCTAATTGGGCTAGTTTATTGGAAACTATTCCCGAAGATCATCGTCGTCAAGGTAGCACTCGACATCAATCTAGAAAACATCTCAGTTAAAGTTGGGATCCTTCAAATGACACCTTATGTTACTCAATTAAGTTAAATTTAATAAAAACAACGTGCACTAAACGAACCATCTTATCAGATGTTGCCAAATTATTTGATCCTTTAAGCTGCGCTTTACTATCTACTATTATTGGAAAATTGTTCATCCAAAGATTGTGGCTCGCAAAAGTCGACTGGTTCAAAGCCATACCTTCGAATCTGGAACAACAATGGCAAGGTTTTCGAAGCAACATAATAGAATTCAAAACAATCAGCTTACCTCGTTGGATACATCATTTGGAAGAGAATCATGGTAATGAAATCCACGGCTTTTGCGATGCATCTGTCGTGGCCTATGCAGCTGTTGTCTAAATGTGTTTCATCGATTTATAAGCTAATACAAATGTGGTTATTTAATTATCGAAAGTGCCATTAAAACAGTATATCTGCCCAGACTTGAACATGCGGAGCTGTACTTCTAGCCATACTTCTGCGATACGTATTGAATTCTTTAGAAATTCGTGATGTGTCCTTACATGCATGGAGTGATTCAGACATCGTGTTAGCGTGGTTAAGAGGGCATCCCTCGAAGTGGAAGACGTTTATCGCTGACAGAGTGTAGCATATACACGAATTGATAGAAGAAGCTCTATGGCATCATGTTCCCACAAATGAAAATCCAGCCGATTGTCCTAGCTGAAAAATCACGAGACCTTGTGGCCTACAAGGAACGAAATACTGGAAACAAATTTGGATATCAGAAAAATTGCTGTCAATTGCATGCAGGCTACAATAAACAAAGTGGAAGAAAACTACTCATCGCTTGAGAAAATATTGAAAATAACGGCGTATTATTATCGTTTTAAATATAGCTGCGAGGATATCTCAAAGTAAATGAATTTAGAACGGCCTTAATGATTTGGTTAAAGAAGGTCCAACTCGAGCATTTCCGCGAAGACATTCATAAGATCAAAACTGAAATGAAATAGAGCAGCCGTGTGATTAACGTAACGCCATTTTTGCACTCAGATGGACTACCGCGAGTTGGTGGAAGATTACAATGTACACATCTCTCATTCAAGGAGAAACATCTAATAATTTTGCCGGATAAAAGCCATTTAACACGTCTCATCATCGATAAGTTTCTCAATGATACAATACATGCTGGCCCACAGCTGATGATGAGAGTTATGATAAAAAGATATTGGTAATTGAACGCAAGGAATACAATTCGAGAAAACGTACATAAATGTACACAATGTCATAAGCAACGAGCGGAAGTACAATTTCAACTCATGGGAAACCTTCCTAGACCCATAGTGATCATGTCATGACCTTTCAGTCATATGGGCGTTAACTCCTGCGGGCCGTTGATATTCGAAGGGATCGAGGACTAGGAGCAAAGACCTATAAAGGTTACCTTTAGATTTTTGTCTGCATGCCTGTAAAGAGGATTACCTTCCGACTTGTATTGTGATTGTGGATCTAACTTTGTAGGAGGATATTCAATTCTAATGAGACCAAACAAATGATAAACGAACTTAATTTGGAAATCGCGAGTCTTACCGAAACCGAGGGCGTACACTTCCATTTTATTGCTCCACGTTCACCACAATTCGGAGGCTTATGGGAGTCAGGTGTACGCTCGACTAAATACCTAAGAAATAGTACCCTCACTAATGAAGAATTATCAAAAGTGCTCACAAATCGAGGCGGTCTTAAATTCTCGACCACTGTGTCCCGCAAGCAACTATCCAAGTGATTTCAATCCGCTTTCGCCGGGGCATTTTTTGATAGGAAATATTTTATTGATACCTCCAGAGCCATCCGTGCTATACATCAACACTCACAGACTTGATAGATGGCAGCATATTCAACGATTACAGCGACAGTTTTGGAAAAGATGGAGTACAGAATATCTATGTCTTCTTCAACCACGACCCATGTGGAAAGAAAAGGAAACGAACGTTAAGAATGGAGATATTGTAATTATAAATGAGGAAATCTTCCACCTTCGAGATGGCTTCTGGGACGGATTATTGACACACATCCGGGACCAGACGGTTCGATACGCGTCACGACCGTTAAGACAAATAACTCAATTCTGAAACGTTCGATCATGAAACTTTGCTTATACAGCGAAAAAGAAAATTAAGAAATTGCTATGTAAAGCTCTATGTTTAATCGTATAATAACAACAGCACACTAACATAAATACAAAACACAGAATTAATAAAAAAAAATGGATGTCCAAACCTATCGTATCCTTCCTCCTTAAGAATTCTGAACAGCACTAGCTCCCATCTTTGACATCCAGATGGCGAGTCGGGACGCTATAACCCCGTCCCTTCCTTCCCTTTTTCTTTCAAGTATCAAAACACATTATTCGAGTTTGAGCGAAGAAGCAGCAAGTCATGGCAAGATTATGTTTATCGAAAATCACAGTAGCATTTACAGTTTAAATCGTAGCCCTCACTAAAACAAAATTTAGAACTCGTCTGAATTTTGAAATTTTCATTGCTAACATAGATGCCGAAATAATATCAGCAGAAGAATTACCAATTTCCAGTAAGCCAAAACTGATGCTGAAGGGTATCTGATGATGAGTTACCTATGCCTAAAAGAGCAGAACTGCCAGCTGATACGGAGTTTGTTTCTGAATATGAATTACCATCGTCCGCTAAAAACGGTAACAAAAGAAAAGCAAGCGAAGAATATAATCCTAACAGTCCTACTGATGTGAATACAGATATTCCAGATAAAAGACAAAAAATTGAAGAAGGTGTATATTTTATATTTTAAAATCAAAACAAAACTAAATAAATGTTTATTTCTAGACAAAGACAAAGATGAAAGTAAAGATAAGGAGAAAAAGACGACTAAAGAAAAGAAAAAGTTGCCAGAATTAGAAAGCTGTAAATGATGATCCAGCTGATTTTACGGGTTGGACATATCTTTTACAATATGTAGATCAGGAGGTAATACTTTATAAAATATTACTAAACGTTTTATCCAATATATTTTAACTAATCACAGAATGATATTGACGCTGCGAGGGAAGCATATGATGCCTTTTTAGCTCATTATCCATACTATTATGGTTATTGGCGAAAATATGCAGATTATAAGAAACGAAAAGGCAACAAGAAGAAGTGTGAAGGGGTGAGAAAAAATGAAGCAGTTTCTTTAGTCTTTTTTTTTTATTTAAGTCCATATTTTTTCGTGAAATTTACATAACACCTATAATCTATATATACCATTTTGCATTGAAATATCTGATGTCTAAGCAAAGAACGAAAGCCATGCATATCATTGAATTTGAGTTAATTATAGTCGATTTTCTTTGTAGTTGTAGTAAATCACACCCTATGTGCATCCTGTATACTTGATTTATTTATTGCTTGTTCAAGTAGCTAATTAGAATCCCTATATTCCCCAAGATTTGGAAATAAGGTGATTGGTTACCAATCCCACCTTACATACTCCATTCAGTGCAAGTATTGTTTATGTTTAATTAGCATATTTCAATCACCAACTTTGTAGGTATTGTAATTAAAATCTACTTGTAGTTGGATTGCTTGCATGAACTTTATGCTATTTAGGTACCTGGTCGACATCACTCCATTACTTGAGACTAGGAAATATAGTGATTATTATCACTGACTGGGGTATATGGTGATTGGTTTCTCTGCTCACTTATAGACGCCATCTAGTGGAAGTACGATTTGGGTAATTGGATAGATCTAAATAATCAATCTAATTTTTAGTTGTGGTAGAATAAAATCTATGTGTATCTAGCATACTTGTCTGATTTTATTTCTGTATAGGTGGCTAAATGGTATCCCTATGCTATCCAAGATTACGAAATGAGTTGATTGGTTATCATTTCCATTAATAATACTCTTATTCGTTACGAGTGCCTTAATGCGTGCAATTTGCTGCCTACAATCCTTCAATCAGTAGGTATTGCAATTGAAATCTATGTGTGTTCTGAATATTTGTTAGAAATATATTCAGTTTGAGTGGCTAATTGGCATCATTATATAATATAATGCTAGAAAAACATAGTAATTGGTTATCTAGCCCACTCTTGGACTTTATTCCGTGCGAATCCCATTATGATCCAGGGCGATCATATCTATCAACAAAATATTATGGCAACTGATTGGCACCATTATACTGACCACAAAGCTTGGGAGTTATGGTTATCATTTCCATTTATTTGATTTACTCCAGTGGGAGTATAATATGAATTCTCCGAAGGATTCAAATGTCGCCACACCCTACCCGAATAAACAATATGCATAGGAAGAAGTAGTGCATCACTCATCGCATATGATCATATATATTTATAGCAAATGTAGCATGTTTTTTAGCCCCCTGCACCACTCAATTAATTTAATATAATTAATAAATTAATATTAAAAGATTCGTAGAAAGAAAACCAAATCAAGCAATCTAATTTTGTAACCATATTAGTTGAAATGCCTTACGAAATGGAGAATATTGCTAAGATTTGTGATTACAGCACACTATCGATGTAATCACGCTGTCCGGTTCTGATATAGACACACTCCTTAAGACGGTGTAACAAATGTGTAAAATTCTCGTGTGATTCTCGTGAAACTGAATCTAATCTCAAGACTGGCAATAATTCGATATGACTATATAGTATATAGAACATATAAGCCATAAAATAATAAGCGATTTAGTATGTGTGACATAGATGATCTGTTTAATCTGTTGAATCTGTATAATCCGAGTAATCTTTATAACCGGCAGAACTTTAATAATTTGTATAAACTGCTTAATCTAAGAATCTGTACAGCTATAAACTACACATAAGGTTGTTTGCCTTTTATCCATGATAAATTATAAATCTTTTTTTAGCTTTTGCTATATACCGGAGAATCCCAAAAAATTCTTTCTTGAAGAAAATCAAGTTTAACCCGGTAAAAAGTCCAAAAGAGTAATCTTTTTATTTAAATCTAACTATGTGAAGCTGTATAATCAGTATACTGGAAGTAGTGGTTAGAGAATTGGCATAATTGATTGTTCAGCTATCTTCGTAGACCTAACTGTTGAGAACTAGTTTTATCCTTACTAGGTTGTATCAAAATCTTTATGTATATGGCTATTTACTTGATTTAATTTAATTTTTATTTGTTTTGCTGTTTAGTCCAATCTAAGAAGTAAGCTATTGATTGCGGTAGAGCCCAACGTTATACGTTGCTTTAAGCAATGGTTCAAAAATAAACGCACTTTGACTTTGACCACTACAGAATAACTATATCACCGCCACATATCTATATGTAAGGTAAATCCTCCCCGTTTACTATGAAATTCAAGGAATGATTTAGTAGATATTCTCCTTTATTTTATGAATGATAATAAATTTTCTTCTTTTTTCAGGTGATATATAACACGTCATTAAATATATTCCAGCAGATCCAGCACAAAAACCTCGAGTTGTGGAGTGGAAAGTGCTGATCCTTCCATGTTTACGAAGGAATATTGCGAAATTTTCAAAGATTCTGGAGTAATGCCCAAGAAACATTTGCATCGTTTCTTAATTTCACCAAAAGCAGCCTTATTACCAGGCACTCACTTAATGCAACACATTTTAGAGTCGGTGATTTTGTAGATGTAAACGTAACTATTACCTTTTGATGAATAATTTTTAAATAAATTTAAACGATATAAAAAATACCATTACAGAGCTTATCACTAAAAATCATATAACTTATTGACTATCAAAACCAGCTTAACACAAGCCCGCTGCATGGACACGTTTAATAAATAAACGGTCAGAAATACATGCGTTTCATCACTTAGTCGGTGTTAGTATTAGTATGTTAAACTAAACATAGACCAAACACCGAATGAGATGACATGCAATGCGACATGGAAACAGAAATTTAAGTATTATATAGACGTTATTTAAAACGTGCTTGGAAATGTCAACAGCAAAATGCTCAGCCTTAATATTAACAATAATGCACATGCGATTGATGGGTTCATACATACTTAAATTGGATCTTGCAGAGTTAACATGCAAAAGAGGTAACCTTCTAAAATTGTGCGCACTATCACGGAAAGAGATTTTGCTAAGTAGAAAAGGAAAGTCAATATTCGCGTTTAAGAGTTGATGCACAAAAGTTACATCGGCGACCATGTGACGTTTTTCATGGGAGTGCATATTCAAAAGCTTCAAGCGATCCTTATAGGGTGGAAGAATCAATGAATTGCCCCAGGGTAGGTGCCTGACAGCGACGCGCAGGAAGTTCCGCTGAACAGACTCGATGCGGTCGATGTGTGTACCATAAAATGGAGACCAGACCTGGCTAGCGTATTCAAGGAGAGGTCTTACAAAGCAAGTGTACAAACGCAGTGTTATAGTTGGATTCGAGAACCTCGGGACCAACGTTTGATAAAGCCCAGCATAGAACTACTCTTAGATACCATATAGTTAATTTGGCAGATAAAATTCAATCTATGGTCACATTTAACACCCAAGTCACAAACAGCACCCTCGCGACGACGAATCGTGGAATCCGAGACACATAATCATAAGTGATTGGTTTCTGATTCCTGTCGAAACTCATAACCTCACATTTGTCGATATTGAAAGCCAAATTATTGTTTTTGCACCAAACGTAAAATTTGCGAAGGTCACCTTGTACCAGTTCACAATCGTTAACAGATTTAATCAGAGCGAAAAGTTTAATATCGTCAGCATAAATCAATACTTTGCAGTGCCTCACAACAGAGACAATGTCGTCAATAGATGGAATGAAAGACAACGGTCCCAAGTCACTCCCTTGACCCGGGGGTTACAACTGCAAGTACAGCTGGCATACAAGCCTCCCTTCCAACGCGATTTTAAACTTGACAGCAGAAGGCAGCTCGGTTGATGTCTTATCAGCTTGCATGCAAGTTCATTTAAAAAATGGCATCGAGACGTAAAGTCTTTCGTATAGTGGAAAATTATAGCAATAAAGGAAGTAGCAGAATGATAAAAACCCAAGGAAAAATTAAGAGGAAGGTGTTGGTGTTGTAATGCAAATGATCCCTGAAAATCTCATTTTCCCAGAAAAAATTTATCAAAATCTCTCAAGCATTTCTTTTCCGCCATTTTGAAAACTGTATAAATGTCAAATTACTATCTCCCAGCTGCCATGGTTTTTCATCATGCAAGATCGCTGAAAGCTGTACTGCCAGCATGGCAGTAGAGGTTACACGTGCAAGAAGTATGGCAGTGCAAGTTGCATGCAAGCTGTACTTGCAGGTGTAACACCCGGGTGAGGTACGCCGGACGAAGCTTTCAGGGCTCTAGAGACGGAATGACGGAAAAGTATTTGATATGTTCTGTTATCTAAATAAGACCCCTTTCATTTTATAAATGTTGGGTAAAACCCATACTTTTCCATTTTAAAGAGTATCACGGAGTGAAAGAGCCTGTCGAACGCTTTACTGAAGTCAGTATAAATACAATCTGTCTGATAGCCTTTTGCAACCCGCCAACGGTATGTGAGACAAATTCCAACAATTTAGTGGTTATAGACCTACCCGAGATAAATCCATGCTTGCAGGAAATTAATAACTGAGAGCAAATGATAGATTCGAATAATTTAGGCATACAAGATAATTTTGCAATAGGTCTATAGTTAGAAATTTCACTCTTACTACCTTTTTTGTGGATAGGTATAATAATAGATGGTGAAAACAAGAGGTCTTCGTGTATGGTAACTTAGCACTAAATGCAATATCAAGGTAGCGCAATTCCGGGTAAAACAAACGGGCTTGTTTACATATATGACAAAATTCTTCCTATTCGACTGCACCACCTTTTCCAACAAGTTTTGATGATGAAATGACAGAACCTCTACCAAAAATATTTGGTATGAAGAAGTGCACAATTTCAAAGAGCCAACAATACTTTTCACGCCGGAGAAATAATTTAATTTAATAAATTAAAGGCTTGTGATCATGCGACGGAGAATTTTTTTAAGCTAAAAGGAAGTTTTCTTTGTTTGTGTTTTTTTGTTTGCTTTTATGCCAGTCATATCTTCGAGCTTCATCCATCTTTCACCTGCTAGTAATTGTACTACCAGAATGCAAGACGAGACCTAATATTATATAAATAATGCAACCATTTTAAGTTGCATTACTACTTTTGATAATATTGTTCGCTGCTTGACTTCACAAAATTGAATTATTCAAGAAATATTTTATCTTTCGTCTCATAAATAAAATAATATTAGAAATATAATTACATCAGAAATTTGGCTAATTCCGGTTGGTCTTTAGAACTTTTAAAACTGTAATTTGAAATATGGCTTTGTTCTATACGTTCAAAACTATGTCGTTTTGGATCCCCACCCATGCTTTCCAACCCAATCTAATATGTATTACTAGAACAAAAATGAAAAAAATATATATATAAATAAACTGCATTTATTCTTAAATAATAATAAGAATTATCTCCTAAATTTAAAACTCGAACACAAAGTCGGCGCCATTAAAATTTACTGCACCTCATACAACTTACTTTCAAACGAAACGAATGTGAACATGGCAGTATTGATCAAGTATGAATAAAATATAAAAACTATTAAATGGAATCACTCAATTAGGACCCACACTTCGTATTGAGAAAAAGAATTAAAAAAATATATATTGGCTAACATCTTGATTTTGTTTTATGTTGCTTTTGGAAAGTTATCAAGGATTCATGAATCACCACTACTCATACGTGTACCCATAATTTCATAGGCTCTTTCTTAACCATAATAAAAAATAGATACTTCTTCGCAATAGCTTATCAACTCGCTATTTTATCTTCCCCGCAATTCGCATTATTATTTGCTTCATATTAGTATTAATCGCAAACTTTAATACCGGTCTTCTCGATTTCTTAAAATTCAGTTATGAACGAATCCAAATACTGATACTGGGGGTGGTTTTGAATATAAGCCAATAAGCAAAAATTCCAGATGGGGAATTCTCTCACAGAATTCCAATGGACAAAGTAACGGACTTCTGACACTCACAGCTGTTTTTACACGCTTACAGGAAGCCATTTTCAGCTTTACAAAAGTGTTCGAGGTATACGAAAAATTTTATTTAGCATTGTTAAGGGCAATTTTATTTTACCAGTTCGTGATTTTATTTTCCTGTGCGATGCTTGATATCCAATTTTCCTTTGGTATTTTTAATGAAATGCTTCAAAAAGTTCCTTTAATTGTTATTTTAGTGTCTACAGCAACTGGTGAAACCAAATTATCTGTAGAAATAGCAAATCATTTCAGTGGTGAAATTATAAGTGCAGATTCTATGTAGGTAAAAGTGCGGATTTGGGTCTGTGAAAATTAAATAAGGCTAGAAGAAAATAATTGCTTTTACCATGATTAATAGCATAAATATGTTAAGTTTCCATTACAAAGTATAATATTAACAGCAGTGCAAAATTCTGGAATTCTGTTAGATTTTATTAATTAAAAAATGCATTGAGATCCGTAGGAATACCATGTAAAAACGCCATGGAAAAGTCTTAGAATTCTCTCTAGCTTCCATGCGCAAATAACAAGGAAATCTGTTAGATTTTCACGTTCAATTCCAACTACCAATTAATGTGCCATTCAATACATGCACATATAAGCGCAAGTATCCGTTGTCTGTAATGACGGCCATATTCATATTTCTATATACGGCAATCAGCAAAATGAAAGCAAATATGGAACACGTTCCAAAACTTGAGTACAATTATCTATAGTAAAGTAGTAAATCAGTTGAATATTTGCAGTAGCTATTGTCGTCTGGAAACTCACAAGGTCTGCAGAGCAGGGGCTGGATTGCGCAACTGTGAACAATTTGTTAGTGTAAACGAATTGAAAAACTCACCGTGAGTGGAAGTGTACAGTTTTGAATTTCAAGCGATTGCGTAAGTAGCTGTTTACACTTTGATGAATATTGTTTGAAAACTTTTTGAAAAAGTAAAGTTATAAGAAAGGAGTTACATGAATTCGCTAGTATTAAGATGACTACGGCTTAGAGAAAGGTATAAAGATAAATTCAAAAATTTATTATATTTGAACATTTTTAAACATTTTAGATAACATTTGATTATAATAACAAGGAAGTTAAGGGATTCCCAAAATCCCCTTGAAACTATAAGTGAGGAACGATTTGTTGAATTGTATTGATTTTCAATACATCTGTGTGTATAATTTTTGGACAAAAGCCAACCGTTTTTTTTGTACAACGGAGAATAGTTTTGTTTAATTGGTCTGCTAGCACAAACTTTTTATAGAATCATCATAATAATGCTTATTTAAGTATTTTTGTAAATATCTACTGAAAAAAAAAGAGTTAGAAAATTGCACATAAGGCCAACAGCGAATATTTCGAATTAAACTTAACTAAAAGTCGAAAAATTCCTATTTTTTTCATTATTCGCAAGAAATTGTTAATTTTTTATTTTGCTTTTCGAGAAAAGAACTTTTAAATGTTTTCGTTGAATTTTCATTCAGAAAAATAATGAAACGTAGTTTATCGAGAAACAATGTACAGAACGTTTGCCTACAGTTTTAGGTGGACACTAAGCCACCAAGTCGAATATCCCTCACTACAGCATTCTTAATGCCCTAATACTAAGAATTTTTCGTTATCCATTACACCACCGATGCGTAGCTCTTATGCTTTGATAAATACATATATAATTTTATATAGTTCTTTAATGTTTAAACACTGAACGAATTTCAGAGAAACATAAAGAGATTTGAAAAAATGCAAACTATTTAAACCTAAGTCAAATATTAAAATCCAAAATATTTACATACATTTCTTCATCACACTGCCATGATCATATAATTTAAAAAACAAAAAAATGTTAAAATACAAACTTAAATAACTTCTCCGAAGTAGTAGTTTTTTAATAACTTGCTGATTTTGTTTTTTTTTTTGTGTGTCATATTATTTACCTACAAGAAAGCAACTTATTTTAGTAACTTATTTAATTTAATAGTACACAGTGCAAATGTAAAACAAGAACAAAATAAGGCGTAAACAATAAATAAACACTACTGGTAGTAGTAACAAAAAAAAAAGCATTATTTCAATAATTATTCAAGAAATGTGTGTGAAAATATTCATTTGCTTTCTAAATGGATTATCTTTTTACTTTTGTTTCTTTACTTTGTTTTCTTTTTCTTTTCACTTTTTACGTTTTTTTTTAATTCATAAATACATATATGCAGCTATAAAAATGTGTTTATTTCTTATTCGTTCTCTTTCCTTACAATTCTGTTTTATGAACAACATTTTTTTAAGACTATCAAAAGTTACATATCTTTCAATTTTATTTTTTGTTAATAAATTTTGGTTTTTTTTGCTTCTTTTTTTGGATAGTACTAAAAAACAACAATACAATCGTAAAAATTTCTCTAAGAAACATTCACAAGACGGTGTATGAAAAAAAACAAGATACATTCTACTTAAATGAGTGATATGAGACTATGTTAATATCCATAATTTCATTAATTTCAGAATATCACATAAATAACGAATTTCTAACAACGTAAATGGATGAATGAAGCGCACTTCAATATTATCTCAACTAAATGCATTAAAAAGTAATCTATAGAAATTCTTGGTTGATAAATGCCAAGTTGCCTTAATATTTGTTTTGTTTGCAAAACGATTTTTTTTATATTGTTACGTGCCACAAAGTAGGAAGCAACTTTAGGCTAGTGACATCTTAGTAAACCTTGGGTTCGGAAAACGGAATATTCAGGAAAGTTCTAGGATAACTCGTAGAGTATAAATACGGCGCTTCTCACATCCAGGAGGCGAGTCTTATTTCAGACAGTGAAATGAAGGAAGTAAGCTATTGCGATAATTAGAAGTACAGTACTAGCGATAACTATAAAGAGTTGATTTGATAATTGTTTGTAAATGTTATAAAAGTAAATAGTGAAGTTAAATAAAAGAAAGAACTTGTTAATGATATCTGAAATATTGTGTTTTAAATAACGAACTAAAGCCACGCTGGTAACAACTGGTGTCAGAAGTAAAATAAAATCGCGAAATAAAGTGGTAGCATTTGACTTTGAAATTCAAAGAGTGATTAATTTTGTGAAATCACGCACGAATGGGACGCAAACTAGAGGAGCTTCGCATACAGGAATTGAAAGTGGAGTTGGGGAAGCGGTCACTGCAAACGACAGGTCTAAAGAATGTTCTAGTCGAGAGACTTAGACAAGCTTTGATAGAGGAAGAAAAGAATCCTGAGACATACGTTTTCGAGGAAGAACCAGAAACTGAAGAAGAGCCTGCGATGAACATAGAACAGCTTTTGGGTACATTAATGACCATAATGAAGCTTTCAACCCTGCAGGTGAAGAATGCTCTTGAGGAACAAAAGAGTTCTCTGGAATCCCGTTTAGATGCGCAGAAGAAATTTCTGGAGGAACGAAAGAATTCTCTGGAATCACGTTTAGATGAGCAGAAGAAATCTATAGAGGAACAAAAGAATGCTTTTGAGTAACAAAAGAATTCTCTCGAATCCCGTTTAGATGTGCAGAAGAAATCTATAGAGGAACAAAAGAATTCTCTGGAAACCCGTTTGGACGAACAAAAGAATTCTCTGGAATCCCGTTGGGATGAACAAAAGATTTCTTTACAGAATTGTCTAGAAACTTGTTTGGAGGAACAGAAGAATTTTCTGAAAAATTCATTAGACACACAAAATGTGAAAATTGAAGAAATCCAGCAGGAAGTGTTGGAAGTTCAGCAACATGTGTCGGAAGTTAAACAAGAAGTGTCGGAAGTACAACAAAATGTCACGGAGCAGTGTGATAACTTTAAAGCAGATTTGGAGAGGATAAAGCATCGACAACCTCGACGCGAAGGAATTGAAATATCCGGTACAGGCAGAATGAAACCTCCAATATTTGATGGAGAAAGTTCGTGGCATATTTTCAAGAGACAATTCGAGGCAGCTTCCGAAGTAAATGGATGGAGCGATGCAGACAAAGCTACAGCTCTGGTATTAGCTCTTCGCGGTCCTGCGTCAGGGTTATTACAAGCTATACAGATTGAAAAGCAACGTGATTACATTTCACTAGTACAGGCGATAGAATTACGTTATGGAGATGAGCACATGTAGCAAGTATATCGCCTGCAGTTACGCAACAGGACTCAAAAGCATGGATAGTCACTACAACAACTGCAGGCTGATGTGGAAAGATTAGCTTAATCTTTCATACTCTACCGTAAATGCGGATTTCCTTAATGAAGTGGCAGCAGAAGCATTTGTGAACGCTAT
Organism: Dioctria linearis; assembly: GCA_963930735.1. Taxonomy (NCBI): domain Eukaryota; kingdom Metazoa; phylum Arthropoda; class Insecta; order Diptera; family Asilidae; genus Dioctria; species Dioctria linearis. The sequence goes on along the minus strand of OZ005740.1, from coordinate 213,588,957 downwards.
TGCAGATCAAAATTTTCAACAAGCGTTAAGGCTAGCAGGAAAGAAATCAACAGCAGAAGCACTAGCCTATGCACTAGCGTATGAATCTGCCAGGCAAGCTTCTCGAAGTGCAGTACGAGTGAGGGCAATTTCGGTGGAGGAATGTACTTGTAAAAGAACGCAGTCATCACAGAGCACTCCTTCACGCGGTATTCTTCGTTGCTGGAAGTGTAATAGACTGGGACACCTCCAAAGGGACTGCAGAAAATGGCGACGAATGCAAACAACAGAAGAAGAAGGGAGAAGATGGCGAGCTAGAGAGCAAGCTTTCCGTGGAGAGACTAGACTGCAACCTCATGACTTTGATATCCCATACCGCAAAGGACGTATCCACGGAAATGCAGAAGCTTTTTCACAACGTCCATGCAATCCTGAACGAAAACATTGCGGCCGGATGGAAGGAAAAGATGACGATGACTACGATGATGATAACGAAAGTCGAAAGAAGAAAGGAAAGAAATCCAAGAGCGAGGACAATGAAAGAAAGAAAAAGACGAAAAGTAAAGGGTCTAAAGATGCTGATAATGACGATGATAAGGGTATAATGAAGGTCGGAAAAGGTAAAGACAAAGGTTCTGAAGATGATGATAATAAGAAGCGCAAAGGCGGCAATGAAAAGGATGACAACGGCAATCAAAAGGGCAAGAAAATTGAGGACAAAGGAATGAAAGATAAAAGACGAAAGAAAAATCAAAGCATGGGAGAGTGTTTCAACAGAACATTAATCGAACATCTCAGGAAGGTCTTCAACTATAATCAGCGCGATTGAGTTCGATATATTCCTATATTTCTAATGGCTTATATATCACCTGTTTACAATATGACCAGACACAGCCCATCTAAGGTCATATTCGGAAAGGAAATGCGCTTACCTAGCGACCTCAAGTTTGGTATACCCAAAGGCGAACAAAAGTTACCAGAAGACTTCGTAACAAAGCTCAGACAAGGATTAGCTGATGTACACGAGGCCACGAGATGTTCTCCAAAGTTATCACAACACTGGGAGGGACCGTATGCAGTTAAAAATAAAATTAATAACATGCCATACAAGAATCAGCGCGGTACAAGATGCAAAAGACAAATCGTTCATCTAGATCGCTTGGGTCAATACGGACAGCATCAAGACAGTGGACCATCTGTTGTTCAGGACGAACAAATTTTAAGAAGGGGGCAGTGTTACGTGCCACAAAGTGACATCTGTTGGAAATGGAAGCAACTTTAGGCTAGTGACATCTTAGTAAACCTTGGGTTCGGAAAACGGAATATTCAGGAAAGTTCTAGGATAATACGTAGAGTATAAATACGGCGCTTCTCACATCCAGGAGCCGAGTCTTATTTCAGACAGTGAAATGAAGGAAGTCAACTATTGCGATAATTAGAAGTACAGTACTAGCGATAACTATAAAGAGTTGATTTGATAGTTGTTTGTAAATGTTATAAAAGTAAATAGTGAAGTTAAATAAAAGAAAGAACTTGTTAATGATATCTGAAATATTGTGTTTTAAATAACTAAGGCCATGCTCGTAACAATATATAGGACCTCATAAACTTTCAGTTCAAGTTATCCAAAAATTTTAAATGTTTCACCCCCTATGCAAATAGTTTTAGAAATAGTGTATAAACGAAAAATTTTCTTATCAAATTTACAAGTAACTATTAACTTTTATAAACAAGTCAGTTAACTACTTCAATGTTTGCTTTTGAATTCTTTTTAACTTCGTATTTATATATTTTTAAATGTAAATGTTTCACCCCCTATGCAAATAGTTTTAGAAATAATGTATAAAAGAAAAATTTTCTTATCAAATGTACAAGCAACTATTAATTTTTTTTAAATAAGTAGTCCAATGTTTGCTTTTGAATTCTTTTTAGCTTCGTATTTATATATTTTTTATGTATATATGTATATATTTTATTTAGTGCCTACCTAAAGGTTTTTTATATAAATTCTTTTTTCTTATTTTCCTCCTTTCGGACTAGGTCCAAAGTTTTTCTAAATACGTGCTGCTTAAGGAAACAATTTTATCTATATTCCCCCCTTTAAAATAGGGGAGGAGAATCTATTTTCCCATTGAACGCGAGAGTAATAATTCTCGCTTTTCTTATGTAACATCGTTATTATTAATATTATATTACTATTTTTCATATACATAGTAATAGCATTTATTAAACTTTGAACTATTGATAATTGTTTTTGTTTTTTCAATATATAATTTATTGATTTACACAAGCGCTTTTTATTTATATTCAGAGAAAGTAAAAGAAGAGCTAAAATTCAATTTTAGTGTCTTCCTATACTTTTCCTGCACAGAGCACACACATATTCTATATTGTTTCAAGATTTGTTTTTGTTTTTTTTTTTAAATTCTTTTCTTTGTATATTTCGTAAACTAAATTAAGAATATGATAATTCTATTTGATTTCTTCAAGTTTTCTGTAATAATTACACTTTCTATACTCTTCATTTTCATCAAACAAATCTTTCGAGTTATTGCAACATTTTTATTGTCCATTGTAAAATTGTGTTCCACGATTTAATGCTGTATTAAATATCCTCCCCGAGCTGAAAAAACAAGAAAACAGCACGATAAAATGAAACCCTGTGTCATACAGACAAATTTATCTTACTTTAAAGACTAAAAAATAAATTTAAATTTTATTTGATTCCGGAAGGAATCGAACCCACACTTGTTAGACTCGTTAAAGATAAAAGTAAGTAAGTTCTTAATTTAAAATTTTCTCAGTTATGTTAAAAATGCAACATTATGTATGATCCAAGTGGTCAAGATCGACAGTAACAGGATAAGTACAGTTCTCCAAACCTTTTGGAAGTAGATTAGAACTTTTTTAAACTCTTAATTATTAGAGAAGGAGGCGAACCCTGAAATCAGAAAAAATTGCATCAGATTAAGTACTATAATTCCCTTAAAGTAAAAAAAAAAAAGGAAACTCAGCCCTGCTGTTCGAAACGGGAGAAGTCTTTAAAAAATAAAAAGAACAGCAACATATTATTTATACCTTGTTCCATGCAGTTTACTTAAACAAATTTCAAAACAAAAAACACTTTATATTCTCAACAAATATCCTTCGGTAATAAGACTCTCAACAGTCCCAGGAGCGGCGAGCGTATACTACCAAGAGAAACCTCTTCCTATCAAGCAATGAAAAACTCCTGTTGACCTTCAAATGTAATTGTGCCAGCTTAAAAAAGAATGACAAACCCCTTAAAAAGTCATTCTGGCTAACAAAATTAAAAAAATATCAAGGAATAAACCTAATAAGAAGATAGGAATTAGTCGAACAAAATTGAAAATTTTTCATGTTTCCTAGAAAGAAACAAATAATGTCATATACTTTCGTCTTTTGTATGAATGGGGCACAGAACTTGTCTGTATGCATTATTGTAGTGCGACTGAGGCAATGAGTTTATAACAAAAATTGAAAGAACGTAGGATTACCATATGATAAAATCTTACCTTCAAAATCATTTAAAATTCATAAAAATATACCTCAATTTTTTAAGAAGAATATAAATTTCGCTTTGGCCAACATCATAGATTCCAGCATGAGTTTCTCCCACTTAATCTCTTCAGAGTAAAACGAATGTAAACAGAAGCACGTGCTGCTCAAATTCAAATATCAAGGAATTGAATTCTCTGGATGCGGGTGGCGCAACAAATCGGATGTTAAATTTCTTCTGACTGCTTGAAGAAATAACGTTTTCATCACCACTAGTTGGGATAGTTGTAGCTGCTGGAAAATTATCAATAACTGAAGAAACGGAAGTGCCTGTAGTATGTTACAGGTAGATTGATAGTGGAATGCTGCTATTATTTTCCGTGATATAAAACTTATTGGTACTGCTTTGATAATTTTTTTCCTTTTTATTTTTTCGACCTTGCAGATTATTTGCAACGGACACCTGTTGCTGTTGAAATAGTACAACTTCCGATTTGACTTTCTTCTTAGTACGTTGTTGCTTCATCTTCATCCAAACTGCCGTCGACTGGATTTTTTGCATAGTAATACAAAACTGAAAATTTCTACAATTTAATAATAATTTATTCTATTTATTTAAAAATACTTACCATATTTTAGCTTGTGTTATCTTCTGAAGTAACATTATCCTCATCGTCGATACCTTGTGCACCTCCTCCTACCTGAAAATTTGTAGTATTATAATACTAAAGCAAAAACAACAGCAAAAACAAAAAAAAAAATCTATTCAGGTAGAAAAGTAAAACAAATTTATTACCATAAGCTCCGCTAACTGTTGTTTGTAAGGACAGTACAGAATGCCTGCAGCCTTGAAAAACTCTATCGTCGGATCCAGACTTTTCCTTTTACAGTAATTGAGGAAAATAAATTTGAACAACTATCCAACAAAAAAGTCTTTTCTGCGGTTATAAAGGTGCAGTCTGCATTTGACATGCCTCCAGAGCCCTTCGATCTGATTTGTATGGGTTCCCATTAGCGGAATGGTTCACTGTTAGGTGTTGGAACATCGTTTTGTCCAACTTCTCATATGCCTTCCAACAATCACTTATGATTGTTGAGCCAGGAAGAATCTTGGCTTCAACTAGCGGCTTCAAAGTGGCAGAATCACGATGTTCCACGGGAACCAAAAAAAAAGTCTCTGGTTTCCCTGCAGACACCGCCAAACACCCACTGCCCTTATAAATGATGACCCTTGTTGTACTTTCTTTTTCCAAATTTAGATTCATCAATATCTACAGTCATGTTCGGACCTCCGATAGCTTTTCCTTCCCTCAAGCAATAGTCAATAACTACTTCCCTACAAAAGAAATTCCAGTCCACGGCAGTTGATTTACTAACTTCCGCCTGTAATTGTAGCACCTGCAACTCTACATTCATACACACTAGAATAACAAATATCATTATTTGGAAAAAAAACTCAGTACGGTCTCAACGAAAGTTTTAACAATTAAATGACCTGCTCAATACTAATTTTTGATTTACCAAGGAATGTGTTGGTGCGTATACTTTGCTCCTTCTTACATACAACTTGTACTGTTTGTTTTTGGAAATTTTGTTGTAACATCGCCAAAAGTATCCACCCTGAAATCTTTCAGTGGCCACCTTCTTCATAAAGCGGCCACACTCCGGGCATTTCAACTCTCCTTCTGTAGTATAAATACCCCATTCCTGAAAAACTTATCGTCAAATTAAATAGTTTGGCCAGATATAAAATATAAATTGAAGGAAGAATGTTAAAGATATATTCCACATTTTAATTTGCCACTAACCCTACTTTTTTACTTAATTACTTACTTAATTTCACTATAGAATAAATGAAAGGATCTCAAATAATCAATTAAGGGGTAATACCACTGTAACAGCTTAAAAAAACGATTTTGTTTTTCTAAGACTCTTTTTTGGATGCAAGAAAAGGTAATAGAATAATAATATTCAAGGAAGTAATTATGCATATATTTAGTTATATAAATATTAATAACTGGCGACACCAGAGCCATTCTCGCGAGGCTAGTCGAATTTAAAGCGCTCTGCCGTAACCCCCGCAAGATACAAGCCATGAACAAAGTCGGAGAAAGAGATCAGCGTGCCGGTCAGCAGGCGACATCCACAGTTTTCTTGACTTGTCTTACTGCAGGAGTTTTTCATATAAAAGTTGCTTGTATTTCGGTCAAACGCTATAATTTCCATAAGTGCTACATGCTATTTTTTTTTAAACTGTTAGAAAGAAAGCATATTTGGCTGCAATTTGTTTTAAATTCATTTTGCTTTAGGACCGATGAAATTTTAATGTTTGCTCCATGACGAGTATACAAAAAGCAGTGAGAATGAGCGCTTTGCATGCTGTATCCGGCACGTAAGGCTTTTAATGTATCGTTGCCTCTGGCGACTTCATGGCCTGTATATTCCGGGGGTTACGGCTCTGCGGGTCTACATACTAGTGAAATACATAGGGGATTTTGAAAATATTCAGTTTTGTATGATTGCGTAGCCTCCGGAAGATACAAGCCATGAACAAAATCTGAAAAAAAAGTAGCGGGTCGGTTAGCAGGCGAACATCACAGTCTTCTCGACTTGTCTTACTGCCGGAGTTTTTCATATAAACTTCTCTGGCTTTTCAATATAAATGTATATACATTTCCATACAAAATTACGTCAAAGCACATGTTCAAAATTGAATGAAAATAGCTTGTATTTCTGTACCGTGGAGGAGCCCCACGATACAGAGATTACAAGTAAAAATGTTGATACATATGCTGTGACGTAATTTTGTATGGAAATGTATATACAATTATATAGAAAAGCCAGAGAGCGGGGAGCGGCTATTGTGTTCTCTGTACCGTGCTTTCCTCTACATTACTCGTCGTTTTGTCCCCTAATGTTGGAACGTGATTCATAATAACTTGTAACTTGTATTCTCTGTACGGGGGGCTGCTTTATTTGCAGTAGAATTGCTCTTCGTTAGCTGACCCGGGGATTACACGAAACAGTGGTACTGACTCATGTTTTCCCCTTCTAACAAGTAATTTTACTAGTCAGTACTTAGTAGATTTCTGGCCAGTCTGTACTGACTGGTTAGTAAATTGTCAAATGGCGGAAATTTCTGTTCATATTCGTAATTTTCCCTCTTTTGAGTGGGAAATAAATAAATTATATATTGTAATCTTTATTTTGAGATGAGGAATGTCTGCATCGCTTGACATTTTATATTGAACTAACTAAACTAATTAGTTGATCGAACGCAAAGCGTTTTTAGTCAGCAGAATTGACAGACAAAATAAGAACTGTCCGTTAGTTCTATTGAATCGTGTAATCGTCGCGATAGCGAAGCAACACTTGAAGAACTGTCAAATTTAGCCATAGCCAGAAAAAGCTGCTACGCGATTGTGGACAGCCAAAAGCTGCTTTTATGATTTGCAATAACTTTATGTGTGAACTGTCCAAAAATGTTTTGTATTTTAATTGCGAATTTTTATACTGAATTGACACACAAATTATAATGAACGAACAGAAATATTTTGTCTCTATCGCAAAAGCGGTAAGCAATTACAATTTTTTTCTTCTGTCCACAAAATAGAAATGTGTCTGTCCATTTTATAGAAAATGACAGCCACACACATATTAGGCAGCCATGGCCCACACGCGGAAAATTATGCGCAGTTTTTACTGGTGAGAAGTATTCGTGGGTAGGAAAAATTCCGAAATGCGAAGTTTCGATCGGGAGGATGGGCAGCATACCAATACTACTGCAAGCAAATTAGCTCCGCCATTTTGAAATTGCGAAATTCCTGAAATTTGTGATCGGACGGCTTTACAGATGTTTACTTGCAATTTGAGGTGGTAATATAATGGGCGTGTTGTTAAATTAAGAATTTTAAGATCTTCAAGACAAAAGTGTTGCAAAAGTCAGAAATTCATAAAAGTCACGTGTTGCTAAACTCACCCGTAGGAATTTTTCCTTGAAGACAATGCAGGACAATGCAGGACAAAACACTTAACAAATCATTCTGTCTAACAAAATTAAAACAATATCAAAGAAAACCTAATAAGAATATTGGAATTAGTCGAACAAAATTGAGAATTCTTCATGTTTCTTAAAAAGAAAAAAATAATGTCATATACTTTCGTCTTTTGCATTAATGGGGAACAGAACTTGTCTATATGCATTATTGTAGTGCAACTGAGAAAATGAGTTGATAACAAAAATTAAGAGAACGTAGGATTACCCATATGAGAAGATCTTATTGAATACCTTCAAAATCATTTACAATTCATAATAATATACCACAATTTTTTAAGAAGAAGATAAAGTTCGCTTTGGCCAACTTAATAGATGTCAGCATGAGTTTCTCCCACTTAATCTCTTCAGAGTAAAGCGAATGTAAACAGAAGCACGTGCTACTCAAACTCAAATATCAAGGAATTCAAGGATGCTGGTGGCGCAACAAATCGGACGTTAAATTTCTTCTGACTGCTTGAAGAAATAACGTTTTCATCACCACTAGTTGGGATAGTTTTAGCTGCTGGCAAATTATCAATAACTGAAGAAATGGAAGTGGCTGTAGTATGTTACAGGTAGAGTGATAGTGGAATCCTGCTTTATTTTTCGTGATATAGAACTTATTGGTACTGCTTCGATAAATCGTTTCCTTTTTTGGTTTTCGGCCTTGCGGATTATTTGCAACGGACACCTGTTGCTGTTGAAATAGTACAACTTCCGATTTGTTTTTTTTTGTTAGTATGGTGACTCATTCATCTCCATCCAAACTGCCGTCGACTGGATTTTTTGCATAGTAATACAAAACTGAAAATTTTTACAATTTAATAAAAAAATATTTATAATATTTATTTAAAAATACTTACCATATTTTAGCTTGTGGTATTTTCTGAATGAACATTATCCTCAATGCCGATATCTTGTGCACCTCCTCCTACCTGAAAATGTGTAGTATTAAAGCAAAAACAAAAAAAAATCTATTCTGATAAATAAGTAAAACCAAATTTCTTACCATAAACTCCGCTAAATGTTGTTTGTAAGGACAGTACAGAATGCCTGCAGCCTTGAAAAACTCTATCGTCGGATCCAGACTGTTCCTTTTACAGTAATTGAGGAAAATTAATTTGGACAAGTATCCAACAAAAAAGTCTTTTCTGCGGTTATAAAGGGGCAGTCTGCATTTGACATGCCTCCAGAGGCCTACGATCTGATTTGTATGGGCTCCCGTTAGCGGATCCTTGTAGTTAAGCGAGTGGTTAGCTGTTAGGTGTTGGAACATCGTTTCGTCCAACTTCTCATATGCCTTCCAAAAATCACTTATGATTGTTGAACCAGGAAGTATCTTGGCTTCAACTAGCGGCTTCAAAGTGGCAGCATTACGATGTTCCACGGGAACCAAAAAAAAGTCTCCGGTTTCCCTACAGACACCGCCAAACATGATGACCCTTGTTGTACTTTCTTTTTCCAAATTTAGATTCATCAATCTCTACAGTCATGTTCGGACCTCCGATAGTGGCAATAGTCAATAACTACTTACCTACAAAAGAAGTTCCATTCCACCGCAGTTGATTTACTTACTTCCGCCTGTAATTGTAGTACAAGCAACTCTACTTTCATACACCATAGATTAGCAAATATCATTATCTGGAAAAAAAACTCAGTACAGGCTCAACGAAAGTTTTAACAATTAAATCATCTTACCTGCTCAATACTAATTTTTGATTTACCAAGGAATGTGTTGGTGCGTATACTTTGCTCCTTCTTACATAAATCTTTTTCCTGTTTATTTTTGGAAATTTTTTGTAACATCGCCAAAATTATCCATCCTCAAATCTTTCGTTTGCCACCAATTTCATAAAGCCGTCACACTCAGGGCATTTCAACTCCCCTTCTGTAGCAGAAATACGCCATTCCTGCATTTTCTCTACAGCCTTCTTCTTATCGCTGTTAGAGATAGCTCTAATATTCAGAGGCATAACTTCCGTCTGTGACGCATGGAAAAAAATCTTGTAGAGTGAAATGGATTAAACACTCATGCATGATTGGTTGAGAAATTTATTACTTACAGACAGAATAATCATTGATGAATCATTGATGAATAAGGGAAAACAAGATGGACCTAAAATAGACCCTTGGGGAACGCCACAGAAAAGCGGCTGTAAATCAGAAAGATGATCGTTGACTCGTACTTATCAGCAAGTATCAACCCGCCTAAGAAGCTCTGTATAAATTGAGCGGCACAAAAAGAAAACTGGAAAAATATTTGAAGTTCGTTGAGGAGCATAGAGTGATTTACACAATCGAAAGGTTTTGTAAAGTCGAGTAAAACGAGTATTGCAATCTGTTATGATCGAAGATGCACGAGACAGCATGGTGCCTCCTGTGACTTCAACTAGGGCAACAAAATGCAAAAAAATATTAAGGTAATTTTCAAAAAAAATATTATTAAAATAAATTGCAAAAAAATTGCAAAAAATATTATTAAAGTAAATTGCCAAAAAAGTGCAAGTGCCAGAATGGGTGTCGATTGCGTCCGAGAATCATTCTCATAGCATATTGACGAAGCGTTGTACAACAAGCAGTGCACCATTCTCCACCGTTGTAAGTATGGTAGTTTATCCACCGTGCTACTTTAGTATGGTACTAATAATTTTCCTTATTATGTGGTGTGGATGACGTGCTTGTTTTTAGTTATTAGTTCGTTTCGTGGTGCCTGTCTGGTGTGCGCTCATCTTATTGTTCTTTCCCTTCTATGTCTTTCATAGTATCCAGAGTTATTGTTCCGAGTAGCGGTACAGCGCGCTGTGCAATTAAGTGAACATGGATGCATGTTATGCATCTCGCTATGTTTAAACAAACAGTTTTTTTGAGTGGCAGCTTTTTAGGGGATGCCGTGTAGGCTCCTGTTTGGCTGTACTTGACTAGTTTCGTCCCCGTCATGGGACTCTTCAGAAGTTTATTTATCCTTTGAAACGTTTAGTTTGTTTTATTATGTGCATTTTGTGCACGATTTATTAACTATTCTACTTTTCTCTTTTCTTTCAGGTTTTTGGCTCTACTCTAATGTGAAACATAACGTGTGCGTTGGTGACATGATTGCAACATCTACGTTTCCCCCATCATCAAACCCAATGTCAGTTTCCCAGTTCAACTCATCTTCAATATCACTACCACTTCCAATGTTAATTTTACCTAACCATTCGCGTTATACCAGTAATGAATGAACGATAATACCAACAACACTAATAGCAATATCGTCCTCAATATCGCTTCTGATGTTTTCATCAAATGCCAACATCACCACCACCGTTGATTCAACACATACCTCATCACTGGTAAAACTCGTCTTCTGTGCTTAGATTAAATGCCATTACTATTTTCATCAGTGTAGCCATTGGTATCTTCACCATTAGTATTGGTAGTACTGACATTATAAAGAATAAATATGTGACCACCTATCTTTGTATCACTGTCATGCGTTGATTTGAAAAAGCTAATGAGCCTTTACGTGTTGGATTAACACTGAAATAGATTAATTCAATGCAACTATAATCTAACTAAACTAAACTACTAAATTCTGTAGCGATTTATGTGGTTCATAATTTGTCGAAAATCCAAACCTTGTTAATACGTAATTAATCATATATTCATACAAAATCTGTGTGTCGTATGTTAAGAAAATTTTGTCGCAAATACACTGAATTTTAATCTACCCTTAAGCTGGCGCTTACGATAAAACCGTATTCAATAAAAACGCTAATATTACGTAATTTTACCCGGAAACACATCAATACTTCACATTTTATTCTTTAGCTTACACTTAAAAGAAGACAAATGTTCGAAGATGAAAAAGCCATATCAACTTATTTTGATTTTTTGACCCCAAAAATTTGGCAATTCGTCGATAAAACAAACAGATACTGGTGTGACGGTATATCAATGGAAAGAACATAGAGTAAGACGCTGATTCTATGGAAAAATGTAAGTACAATTTCCTTGAATTGAATTATAGCATTTTCAAGTATGGTAATTTCCATACAGGTTTTACAAGTTGTTGAATTTGTACATTTAGCAAAAGCAAAATTAACAAAATATAATTTTTGTGAGCTTTCCTTATCTGACTGAAATTTCAGTTTCAGTTTCAATTTTAATCAAATCAAATCCTTATAAAATTATAATAAATCACTTAACAATTTGAGCTGCAGTTGTAACGTAGCTGAGGTTCTTCAATAAATACTTTTCTATTCTATTCCATTCTAACTGTAGCGGAATGTGAGCAGTTTCGGGAAATCTGAAAATAATAATTAAATATTTAACAAGAACAACATTATTGCTAAATTAAAATGAACTAAAATTACAATAAATTACTTACCAATTTGAGCAGCAGCGAAAGGTAATTCTCTTCATTGAACTTTTAGAAAACCACAGATGGAAATCCAGCAACCAACTCGCGAGAAAGTATAACGGATATTCAAAATCACGGAAAGCACAGTGCTAGCTGATTCTCTAACCTCAGCCTCCACTTTGACAGTTATGTAGAATATATGAGATTAGATTATCTAAAACCCAATGGCAAAGTTGGTGAGGGCGGCCAGGTTGAATTTGAACTCGAGTACGTATTTTCTACTTAGTTTCTATTTTTCGTTGGCTTTTCAAAACTTATCGTCAAATTAAACAGTTTGGCCAGATATAAAATATAAATTGAAGGCAGATTATTAAAGTTATATTCCATATTTTAATTTTCCACGAGCTCCACTGTTTTACTTAATTACTTACTTAATTTCACTATAGAATAAATGAAACGACCTCAAATAATCAATTAAGGGGCTACACCACTGTAACAGCCTAAAAAACCGTTTTGTTTTTCAAAGACTTTTTTTTGGATGCAAGAAAAGATAATAGAATAATACTCGGAAGTTATGTATTAAGCATATATTTAAGTATATAAACAAAATTTTTAAAAAAAACATATTAATAAATGGCTATGTTATGGCCCAATATACGGAAGATTCTTCCAGCAGCCAAGGGCGCATTGTAGCGAAATAATCAGCAATTGCTAAACAATTTGCCTCGCATGGTATTGTTCTGCAACTGCCGGTTGTTTTGCTGATTAGCCCAACAGCTGGCTGCGATGAGCGCTTAGTGGAGCAATCGACGATTACGATAATAATTTACCTCGCATGGTAATTATTATGTAAGGCGATTGTTTATTACTAAGCGACTCAGGTGCTGCAACCGGAAGAACAAACGAGAAGGTTGTTGTCGTTTGTTTACATCCGCGTTGCAAGTAAAAGTTTACTTCCGAATATCGGACATAAAAAGACTAGTGACTGATCTGGTTTTTTAGTTATCAGTCGGAAGTTAGCTTTGTCATCGCAGTGTCATGTTTCGGTTCGGGTTAGATGTAAAGTATTAAGATAGGTCAGTCTGTTTTAACGTAATAAAGAATTATGTTTCAAAGTAATTTGAAAGTTGTTCTTATTTGAAGAAAATTTACCGTGATTAACTAAGTCGTTCTTATTTATTTGATGGTTTCGTGAGTTTTATTGATTATTGCTAGAGGGCACGACAATTTGGCGCAGCCGGTTTTAAAAGGTATTGTGTTGTATTGTAAAATTTATATATATTCGGAGTTATGCTCTTTTAGCTGATCCATTTTTTTTTATTTTTTGGGAGTTTTGATTTTTTAGCTACTCCATTTTTTTTATATTTTGGGAGTTATGCTTTTTTAGCTACTCCATTTTTTTTTTAATTGTGGGAGTTCTGCTTTTTTTAGCTGCTCCATTTTTTTTTGTTAATTGTGGGAGTTCTGCTTCTTTTAGCTGCTTCATTTACTTTTCAGGTTAATTAGGAAGTGTTAGATTTAGTGTATTATAGGATCTAAAGTAATATTTGGTTGGTCTTTGCTCTTTTGGCCACTAATAAAAAAAAATTAATTAAAATTTGTTAAATAAGATGAATGTGTTTGTATAGAGTAAGGTGTTAATAATTTTAAGCCGTGATCTTCGTTTCAGGCATGCAACATTACACGGAGATAGTTAAAATAGAACTTCAAATTGAATAAATTGGTTTAGGATAAATGTGTAAAGTGCCTAGTAAGAAGAGAATTGTGTGATAAATGAGTAAATTAAATTAGAGTAGGGAGCTTTTAATTTTAATTCGTGATTCTCGTTTCTTGTGTATAAAGTTTTCAATGTCACGTTTCATTTTAGGCGTTGATCATACGCGCGTATATTAAATTTTTCGGAATTTTAATAGTCGTAATAACTAATGGAGCCCCCATGTAATATGATAGAGTTTTTTTTAGAGTTGAAAGAGATACCAAGATAGTTAGGGTGATATTGTTATAGTTTAGGTTTGATTTTATAAAAATATAGATCTTGTTTGAGTGTTTCTTTTTAATATTTTTAGTATGCAAAAACGCTAGATTTTAATGAGTTGGTTTGTTTGTCCTGGTTTCATCTAAAAGTGAAATTTTTGATTTGAATGCAATTACAATAACCAGTAAAGAACCAAAGGAATTAAAATATATATGATAACAGATTCATACGAAAAGATTATGAACATGCTGTCTAAATATGTGCCAATGTTTTCGGGAGAAAAGTCACCAAAGTTGGCAAAGGACGTATTTCGTTTCCTCAATTTCAGTAAAGACTTACACGACCATCTGCCACCAGCAGAGCAAAGCATTTTTATTATGCATAAAGTACCGCTTATCCGATGATGCTTATTACTTAATAAGTTCAGATGAGCCAAAGGACTTTGCCTCTTTACAACAGGCGATTAAGATAGCCTACATGCCACGGAAATCTTTCAGTGAGTTACGCACTGAAATGTTAGCATGTAGGCAGAGGCCGGGTGAAGATATTAGAGAGTTTGCGGATGGGATGGTGGACCTGCTGGATCAGATTAAGTCTTCGGTATCAGCTAAATATCCAAAGATGGATGGAGGCTTGATAGCCGAGTTGGAGACTGACGCAGTAACAACTTTCAAAGCCGGTGTAAGCAGTCAAGCCTCTCGGGTTTACCTAACCGGAAAAAGGTTTGCTACATTGGAAGAAGTTCGAGAAGAAGTTCTTTACTTCGAAAGACATTGAAAAAGGCTTGAAGCTACGGTGCCAGGAGTATGGGAAAAAGTACCACAATACTCCAGCGAAACACGACAGGAAAGCTGGAAGGCTGGAAATGTTATCAATGTAAGGCAGAAACAATTCCAAAATCAATTTGAAGTAGTGCAAGCACCAACAATGAACTGGGAATCTCCAAGAAGGACCAGGCAGCAATCCAGAGTTGCTAAATACTACAAATGCTGTCAGCCTGGGCACTTTGCTAAAGAATGCCAGTGGAGAAAGCAGCCTCCTCACTGCACTAAATGTCAGGAATATTGGCACGAGATATCCAATTGCCAAATTCATCGCGTAAGAGTAGCCAACTCTGCAGCTGGTATTCAAAATAAATTCCATCCAGGAAAGGAGGAGCTTTATTGCCAATTCTGCAGAACACGCGACCATTACACGGATATCTGCGTAAGGAAGTATTTAGCAGATAGAGAAACAGAAAATTTGAATTCCAGTAATAAATTTATCATCACAGTTGCATCAGATATAGCAGTAGAAGGTACGTTTAGGCTTTTATTATATACGGGATCCACATGTAGCTTAATGAAGCTCAATAGGATAAAAAGAGATACCTTCATACATACATAACATAAAATAAGAATTGGAGGACTATTTGGAAACGCGAAAACTCCATAGGTACTTGTGAGGCAAAGTTACTGATAGCTAACGGTCAGCAGGTTTGCCAATTTAATGTCATTGGTGACACTGACTCCATTCCCGCCGATTGTATCCTTGGAATGGATTTCCTCAGTGACAAAGCTGTGATCGATTATGTAAATAGGAAATTGTGGATTCAAGATGCCAACGAAGTGCAGAAAAGTTCCGTTGTTAGAATTATCATAGCTAGTGGTCCAGTTGTATCCAATAATTACAGTCAAGAAATCAAGTCGAAGATAAAATAGATGAGGCTTACAGGAACATGGCAGAAAACATCAGACCAGATATCAGTAATCCAGACAGCAAATGGAAAGATACAAAATGCAGTGTAGAGGTAGCTTCAGAACAGGGAGAGAAAAGTTTACCCATATTGGATGAGCCGTTCTGGCCACAACTATGGGAGAAGACTCGGACTACAGCTTACGATAGTGCGAGACTTCACAATGCAGGAATTGAAGATTCTAGAGAATGAAAAAACATGAATATTATGACCACAGCGGAAATGGGCTGGAGGATGGATGTGCATTTGTAAGAGTTGCGCATGCAAGAGCCTATCCGAAAAAAAATGAATTCCTCGCATGGACACATGAAACCTCACAAGTTTGACAGACGATATACATGGCGCTACAATTGTAGAAACAATTTCTTTCCTCAACTGGGTTATGCCGAGGGGATAAAGGAAAAGGGTAAGTTAACGATGCCAAAACATAGTTGTCAAATAGGTATAGTAGCTACGCCAAATTTGACCGAGCTGTACAGGGTAGGTAACGGTTATGACCCAGGAATCAGGTTACGTCATCAAAAAGATTTCCAACAAATTCCCTCTTATTTCAGAAGAAATTCGATGAGCGGAGTTTGGTAGTCTTTGGCCAGGAAGAATGGAAGAATATAGAAGGAGATATAAGTAACGCAGTGGATCCAATATAAGGTTAATTTATAAATTAAAAGGTAAGGAGGTAAGCAACTGGTTTTAGAAAGAAGACATAGTGAGTTTTGAAAACAAGAGAAACTTGAAAAAAAAAGAGTTATTTAATTACGAGAATTTAAAACAAAGAGGAATAAGAGGTTTAAAGTAAAAAGAAAATTGAAAGGAAAAAATGAATACCAGATTAAAAAAAAAGATATGATTGAAAAGAAAAGAAATAAAGGATTAAAAAGAAGGTGAAGTTAAAAAAAAAAAGGAGAAATATTATATGAAAAAAAAAAGAAAAAAGTAGAAGGAAAAAGTTTGTAAATCATTGGCCAAGTTATAAGCAAGATTAGGTTAGAAGAATATATGTATGAAATATAAATAAATATAAATATAAGTAAATATAAGAAATAAATATGTAGTAAATGTTTTAGGCTTAAAACTATAGAATAATGGAAACACACAGAAATCGATAAGAAATTTTTATAAACTGTGTAAAACCACCTCGACGAAGCGGAAGGAGAAGTAGCAGTTGTATCATAACATCCATTTATCCCTGTATATTCTACGTGGAGCAAGCATCAGACCAATAGTGTGGGTAGGAAAAGTGAATCTTTCACCGTCGACGAGTTTCTTATTTGTATATATTGGCCGAATTTTCAAGGTTGATTTCAAAATCAGGAAGGGACCGATGAAGTTTAAAAGCAAAAGAACTTCGGGAGGAGCCAGAAGTTAGACCTCATCTATAATTACTGCCCGAAAAGCACGGTATACTCATCCTTGCTCAGTTACACGGACATTGAGATATCTTAGGGATTCAAAGAAGTTAAGTACCCAAGACCATCTAGTTAAATGAAAGGGGTTAAAAATAACGGCAAGATTTTACTACACTCAAATAATTCAAGTTTAAAGTGAAGTTATATACGTATGGCATCAAATTCTAAACATATAACTGAATAAATCAAAAGATTTGGGAAACATGCAGAATGCTATGTAGTTGTAGAAAATACACTACCAGATTCATATAGAGAGAACAAGTCTATCCTTTTTATGTATGGGTGGACTCTTGATATAATCGGGAGAACTCCATCGTACATTTAAAAATAGTACAAAAAATATTTAACAAGATTCAGAGGTCAATGAGAATGAGCATAGGAAAGGTAAAGTCTCCAGCACGCCTAAAGGAAACAATGACCATTCGTACAATGAGCATTCGTATAAGCAAAACAGCTCAAACGTAAGTTGATAATCCGTTCTACCCAAAATCCCGTTATTGGGAATACATTTTAACAATCCCGAAGAGAGCAGCCCCACAAAAAAAAAGAGGACTTAGTTTATCCCACGGATATGGTCTAGCTTTTAGTAGGCTGAAGTCAAGACCACACGCAACGGACTCCACTCATCAAGAAGCAGCCAGGAGGAATCGCAGTAGTATTAGAGTTATAATGGGTATTACTTGTCTTTGTAAAAATAGAGCATTATAAACGTCAATAGATTTTAGAAGATAATAGGAATCGAATAGAAAATATTGTAAAGAGAGCACATTTTGTTAAGCAGCATATGTGCTAAAAGTTATTACTGAAAATAAAACAAATGTAATCAGAAAGATGTGATAGAAGACATCTGTTGGAGCATAAAACAATCTGCTATCAATATTTATTTCACAAATATGAATTCATTTAATCAATAATTATTTACAGCACATTAAGGTTTTACTTCCCTGGATTTATTGTTAAGCTCGTCCACTTCTTATCAGCAGTAACATCTCACAAATATACCGCTTGTTGGTCCGCTTCTCTGCAGTGAGTTCGATGCAATTCTTATTTTTTTTTATCACTTGGATCTCGATCGCAGCTGTGCAAGTTTCATTTAAATATTTCTCATTTTTGTAATTTTAAAGTACTTAGTTAAAATCTATCTAGAATCAGTCTTTGTGCAAATAAAACGGATTAATCATACCTATAGCAGCACACGGTGTTTTTAATTAATACCCCTCACAACACATCATACACACATATCGGCAACATACGAGACACAACACGCTACATAATTAGAGCATAATCTCTAACATTGGTCCTTCGAGCCGGATTCAACAAATATATTGCAATTAACAAGAGTACATCGCATAAAATCTACATATTGGTCTCATCAAATTGATTGCAATTACGAGTGCAGTATGTACGTCGCATAAATCTGAAGATACATACATACAAAGTGCAAGTTTCGTCGATTACAAAAAATCGTCTTATAGTGGAGCTGATTACGGTAAACATATAAACGTATACACACAGGTATTTGAAGACAATTAATTTTATTTAATTAAATATAAAATACTAAAATATAACGGACAATTAATTTATTTGATTTCAATATAAAATACATACACACATACACTATTGTTTTATATTATAATATAAATTAAGTGTTTGCAATAAAAGGCCACAAAACGACGACAATAAATCGGAAAACTCCAAAGCATCACAAGATGAAAAGAAATTGTCCGTAGACAAATTAATTAGTGTACAGTATAGCATTAAAAAAGAGTTACAAACATTACGCGAGAGTTACATAAGAAATGCAAAAGAAAAGCGAACCAAAGGGGTCATATTAGGGAAAAAGGACAGTATAAAAGAATGTTGAATTCAGTTTTGTTTAAATAACCGTGCTTTTGATTGTTGTGCTACTGAAAAAGAACAAAAGTTACCTTAATTTGAAGATTATATTTTCGATGCTGTAGAAACCTTTTATTCTAATTTTCTCGGTGAACTTAGTGACGCTTTGGATAAACTTTTACCTAGTACGTCAAACGATACAAACCCTGAAACTGTCACCATTCGTTCTGAGGATCCCAATATTCCTGTATCTGTTGAAGGAGTAAATAATAACTCCGCGTCGCAGATAAAATTACCAAGAATTGATATCCCTAAATTTTCGGTTAATTATATTAACTGGAGATCGTTTTGTGATTTATTTACTACCTTGATTCATACCAACATTAATATCCCTAATATTCAAAAATGATATTTCTGGAAAACTAGTTTAGAAGGTGAAGCGGCTAGATTAATCAGACACCTACATATTTGTTCAAGTAACTATGAGCCAGCTTGGGATTTATTAGTGCAGAGATTTGATAACAAGAGGGTCATAGTGAATAATTATATGAAAATCTTAACTAATCAAAACTGTATCAAGTTTGAGTCCTCTGATGCTATTAAAAAACTGATCATGTGATAAAAACCTCGGCTGGAGAGTCTTTATTCACACTCAGCTACTTACCATATGACGCGGTGTTCAAAGGCAGTACCACCACTCATCTTAGAGTTGTGTTTGATGCTTCCCATCGGACAACAAATGGTCTATCCTTGAATGATACGTTGCTAAAAAATCCTAAGTTACAAGAAGATCTAGTCTCAATCATATTATACTGGAGGAATAGTTTTTTCTTCGGACATAACAAAAATGTACCGGCAGATACCAGTAGCGGAATCAGATGTATCATATCAAGGCATAATCTGTAGAGATAAGCCATCACAGCTCATTCAAGAATACGACTTAGCCACGGCACATTTGGGACTGCCTGTGCTCCATATTTAACAATCAAAACATTGAGACAGCTAGCTCACGACGAAAAGGACAACTACCCCCTTGCTGCTCCAGTTGTTCTAAAGGACTTCTACGTTGATGACGTCATGTCTGGCGCTGTAACCGAAGATGCTGCTTTGGAGATTCAAACACTATTAAAGGATATATGATCTGCTGGAGGTTTTTGAATTACGAAATGGGCCAGCAACAACAATTGTTTATTGGAATCTATATAGGAAAAGGAGAAAGAGGTAGGTGTTGCACTGAACTTAAACGAAGATGGTTTCATTAGAGCTCTAGGTGTATACTGGTATCCGAAAAATGATTCCTTTTTCTTTAAAGTGTCTGTAAGGGAAAGACAAAATGTGCTGACAAAACGTAATCTCTTTTCACATATAGCACAACTATTCGACCCAATTGGATGGCTGATGCCAACAATTGTAATGACTAAAATCATGATACAGGAATTATGGTTAGCTGGGATAACTTGGGAAGAGCCTGTTAATGAAAAGATCGCACGCAGATGGCTGAACTTAAAGAATGAATTTAAAATTCTAGAGAGCATAGAAATTCCCAGGTGGATTGGGACCCAACACAATACGAAAATTATACAGTTACACGGCTTCTGTGATTCATCTGAATCAGCATATTGTGCAGTAAATTACACCCGAGTTGTAGATGAAGAAAATAACATAAAGATAAATTTTCTTGTTTCTAAATCCAAGGTCGCGCCAGTCAGACCTGTAACCCTACCCAGACTCGAACTATGTGGAGCTGCACTTCTTGCAAAACTTATACATAAGGTTAAAGAGTCGATTGCAATAAAAATCTCGAAATTTTTGCATGGTGTGACTCTATGATCACTCTCGCTTGGATTCGTGGAAAGCCCAACAATTGGAAAACGTTTGTCAGTAACAGAGTTGCTATGATCCAAGAGGTTGTTGATTGTAGTTCGTGGCGTTATGTAAACACAAAAGACAATCCTGCTGACTGCGGTTCAAGAGGTTGTCTACCTTCATCCCTTATCAACAATTCTTGCTGGTGGAATGGTCCACAATGGTTGCGTTTAGCAGAAAGTAAATGGCCTACTCAAAAATCAAAGCGATGCGTCGATATACATTACGAGAAAAAGGTTAAAGTATATGTTGCAGAGATCACCGAAAATACTCTAGTAGCAAATTTCTCCACTCTACCACGGATGTTGAAGATTACAGTTCTGTGTATTCGTTTTATAAGAAAAATTCGATGTTCCAAGGACAAAAGGGAAGACAATATGTCTGAAGTGGATGAAGCTCGCCATGCGTTATATTTTTGGATTAAAAATGCTCAGGTTAAAACGTTTTCAAGGGAAATTTGTGACTTAAAAGCTAAAAAAAATCGGTCATCACAAAAGTCCAATATTAGCTTTAACCCCATTTATATGCAATGACGGATTAGTAAGAGTAGGAGGCCGCTTACAGCAAACAAATCTCAACTATAACGAAAAAAATCCCATTATACTGCCTACCAAACTTCATCTGACTCATCTCATTGTCAAACAAGCTCACCTTATAACATTACCTGGAGGACCACAACTAATGCAGCATATTTACGAAGAACTTATTGGATTCCACACTCAAGAAATATGATTCGACAAATTGTTCATCAGTTATGACTTGTTTTAGATATAAAAGGTCATTCTTCTCGCAACTTATGGGTAACCTACCAGAACCACGTTTAATTAAATCCCGAGCATTCTTGCACACAGGTGTTGATTATGCTGGCCCAATCTCTGTGCGTATGTCAAAAGTGAGAGAAAGTAAGATCCATTCATTTTCATCTGTTTATGTACAAAGGCAATTCATTTGGAACCTGTCAGCGATCAGACAACTCAAGCATTTTTGGCTGCATTTCAAAGATTTATGTCACGAAGAGGTATGTGTTCAGATATCTACTTAGATTGTGGGATCAACTTCGTCGGTGCAAGTAAGGTTTTGAGAAATAGATATGAAAAGTCTATTGATGATACATTAAGGGAATCTACATCAAAATTAGCTTATGAAAATGTCAGGTGGCACTTCAATCCACCAGGTTCTCCTCATTTCGGAGGCTTGTGGGAAGCAGGGGTCAAGTCTCTGAAACACGATTTCAAACGGGTAACAGGCGAAACATCACTTACATTTGAAGAGCTAGCCACACTTTTAGCTCAAATTGCGGCCTGTCTGAATTCGAGACCCTTATGTCCTATGTCAAACGATCCATCAGATTTTTCCGTATTAACTCCTGGTCACTTCCTCATTGGCGACATGCTTCTGGCTCCACCAGAATCCAATATTTTGGATATGAACGTTCACACATTAACACGATGGCAGTATCTGCAAAGTTTGAAACAACAAATTTGGAAAAGGTGGTCACGGGAATATATCTCGAGGTTACAAGAAAGACCCAAATGGACAAAGCAGCAGAGAAATTTTGAAATTGGAAACATTGTTTTAATCAAGGACGATAAGCTTCCCCCAACACAATGGCTAGGTACTTGGAAGAATCGAGGAGATATTCCCTGGGCAAGATGGATTGGTTAGGGTGGTGACAGTCAGAACAAAAACAGGAATTCTTAAGCGTCCTATAACTAAAATCTCATTGTTACCTAAAAAAAATGTTAGCGTGAACTATATTTAAAATCCATAAAACCTATATTTATCATTTGTGAATTAAAAAATTATAATAATATTACGAACTATAGTACAATTACAATTATTTTCGCGCGCGTCAGCTCCACTCGCGGGTAACGCGGTTCGCGATATTTTGCACTAATGAAATTCCGCAATCAACTCTTAGTCTACCTTCAGCACAAACAGAGAGTCAACTAATATTTGATACAACTTCGTTATATCAAGGCGGCCGAGTATGTTGGAGCATAAATCAATCTGAAAAGAAACGAGGCTATCAATATTTAATTCACAAATATGAATTCATTTAATCAATAATTATTTACAGCACATTAAGGTTTTACTTCCCTGGATTAAAGTGAAATTTGTAAAGAAAAGAAATGAATTAGTAGAAAGAAAATTGTTTGGAAACAAATAAGTTTATGGATAAATAAGTATATCAAAATTTGCCGATGATTGAGAATGCAAAAGATAAAAGAAACGGATATATTATGAAGTAGGAAAAAGATATTAGTTAAGACAATTCTAAAAGGAAAGAGCTAAGAAAACAAGAAATTAAAGAAAACGAAAGAGATAAATAGTTATTGGAAAAATGTTCAATGTTAAGTGTATAAGGAAGTACATTGTAAGGAAGAAAACGGTAGAGTATACTTTTAATGTGCAAGAAGATTATATACTAAGTATAATATTATAAGGCATTGAATTAATTAAGAATTTGTTTTTACAGAAAATCACGAAATTTTAATTTAAAGAAAAAAGAGGTAAAAGTAATTTTTGGAAGACAATACAGATATGTTGTAAAAAGATAATAAGAAAGAAATTAAGTACGAGAAGAAAATAAAAAGAGAAATGAAATGTTCACATGTTCACATCTGTATGTAAAATCGAAAAATGTAAGAAAATGTAGATAGTAAATATGTAATGATTTAATGTAAAGAATCTGAACCGAACAAGGATTAAAGTATTTGCAATTTTTAAGACTGTTGCACTCTCCAGATCTAGTTCCCTGCGGAAACTAGTTTTTCCAAGGGGGGAGGGATGTTATGGCCCAATATACGGAAGATTCTTCCAGCAGCCAAAGGCATCACAGGAAATAATCAGCAATTGTTAAACAATTTACCTCGCATGGTATTGTTCTGCAACTGCCGGTTGTTTTGCTGATTAGCCCAAGAGTTGGCTGCGATGAGCGCTTAGTGGAGCAATCTACGATTACGATAATAATTTACCTCGCATGGTAATTATTATGTAAGGCGATTGTTTACTACTAAGCGACTCAGGTGCTGCAACCGGTAGAACAATCGACAAGGTTAATGTCTGTACCGTGGAGCAGCCCCACGATACAGAGAATACAAATATAAATTTTGACACATGTGCTGTGACGTAATTTTGTAGGGAACTGTATATATATTTGTATAGAAAAGCCAGAGAGCGGAGAGAGACTATTGTGTTCTCTGTACCATGCATTCCTATACATTACCCGTCATTTTGTCCCCTAATGGTGGAGCGGGGTTCATAATGAGAATAACTTGTAACTTGTATCCTATGTACCGAGGGCTGCTTTATTTGCACTAGAATTGCTCTTCGATACCTGACCCGGGGATTTCACGGAACAGTAGAACTGACTTATGTTTTCCGCTTCTAACAAGTAATTTTAGTAGTCAGTACTTAGTAGATATCTGGCCAGTCAGTACTGACTGGTTAGTAAATTGTCAAATGGCGGAACTTTCTGTTCAAATTTGTAATTTTCCCTCTTTTGAGTGGGAAATAACTAAAATTATATATTGTAATCTTTATTTGGAAGACAATAATGGCGGAATAACATAGAAATCATTAGAAATGCATACAGATGAGGAATGTCTGCATCGCTTGACATATTATATTGAACTAACTAAACTAATTAGTTGATCGAACGCAAAGCGTTTTTAGTCAGCAGAATTGACAGACAAAATAAGAACTGTCCGTTAGTTCTATTGAATCGTGTAATTGTAGCGATAGCGAAGCAACACTTGAAGAGCTGTCAAATTTAGCCATAGCCAGAAAAAGCTGCTACGCAATTTTAGACAGCCAAAAGCTGCTTTGATGATTTGCAATAACTTTATGTGTAAACTATACAAAAACGTTTTGTATTTTAATTGCGAATTTTTATATTGAATTGACACACAAATTATAATGAACGACGAGAAATATTTTGTCACTATCGCAAAAGCGGTAAGCAATTTCATTCTTTTTCTACTGTCAACAAAATAGAAACATGTCTTTCCATTTTATAGAAAATTACAGCCACACACACGTTAAACAGACATAGCCCACACGCGCCAGATTATGCGCAGTTTTTATTGGTGAGAAGTACTCCGGGGTAGGAAAAATTCCGAAATGCGTAGTTTCGATCGTTAGGACGGGCATCATACCAATACTACTTGCAAGCAAATTAGCTCCACCATTTTGAAATTGCGAAATTCCTGAAATTTGTGATCGGACGGCTGTACAGATGTTTACCTTCAATTTGGGGTGGTAATATAATGGGCGTGTTGTTAAATTAAGAATTTTAAGATCTTCAAGACAAAAGTATTGCAAAAGTCAGAATTTCATAAAAGTCACCTTCCTTGAAGACAATGCAGGACAATGCCGGCCAAAACACTTAACAAAATGAAAACTATATCAAAGATAACCTAATAAGAAGATAGGAATTAGTCGAACAAAATTGAAAATTTTTCATGTTTCTTATGGCCAGTTTCAAAGTCGAGTTTAAACCAAGGTTTAGTTTAAACCACACTCCAAGTTTAAACGTGGTTTAAACCAAATCGGGTTTAACAGTGCATTCTTTTAGTAACGTTGTTAGTACTGATTAAATTGTGAACGAAATTAGTTATCGCCACCATTGTGAAGCAATTTTGCATGAATCAATCTGTCAATCGGAAAAAGTAAACAGATCAGAAATAAAAAATAAAAAATATGTAGTTATATTTCCGAATTTTAAATATGCCAACATTCAAAAAGGATGAAAATTTTAGCATAAGTGAAGTTGAGATATTGCCTTCACTAATGCATACAAAAAAGATATACATATATGTATAATAGAGCGCAAGAAAACGGACAAGAATAGATTCGAAGACAAAGTGACAAAGTTCTTTACTTAAACTGAACCTAGCATAAAAATCAACGTCGCCCCACTAATTAAAATGATTTGGCCGATTTCTAATTACTCTCAGTCTTAGACAGAGTTGTAAATTTAACTTAAAAGATCTTCTTCATCGCTAGAAATGTCTAAATCTAAATCCATGATGAAATCATTTTCTTGATACAAAAAAGCAATGCTACTGTCAAAATAAAATTATCTTGAGTTTAACCGAGGGAGGGCGCGGTTAAAACTCTAGTTTAAACCGGCGTTTAAGCCAAACTGTCAAACTCATTCATCGCGTTTAAACTAAATATTTGGCTTAAACTCAGACTGTGAAACTGGCCATTAGAAAGAAACAAATAATGTCATATACTTTCGTCTTTTGCAAGAATTGGGCGACTGAGGCAATAAGTTGATAACAATTGAGAGAACGTAGGATTACCCATATGATAAAAGCTCATTGAATACCTTGAAAGTCATTTACAAGTCATAATAATATACCTCAATTTTTTAAGAAGAAGATAAATTTCGCTTTGGCCAAAATCATAGACTACAGCATGAGCTTCTCCCACTTAATCTCTTCAGAGTAAGACGAATATAAACAGAAGCACGTGCTGCTCAAATTCAAATATCAAGGATTTCAATTCTCTCCGGACACCTGTTGCTGTTGAAATAGTACAACTTCCGATTTGACTTTTTGTTAGTATGGTGGTTGCTTGATATTTCTCCAAACTGCCGTCGACTGGATTTTTTGCATAGTAATACAAAACTGAAAATTTTTACAATTTAATAAAAAATATTTATAATATTTATTTAAAAATACTTACCATATTTTAGCTTGTGGTATCTTCTGAAGGAACATTATCCTCATCGTCGATACCTTGTGCACCTCCCCCAACCTGAAAATTTGTAGTATTAAAGCAAAAACAAAAAAATTCTATTCTACGAGAATATGGTAGAAAAGTAAAAACAAATTTCTTAGCATAAACTCCGCTAAATGTTGTTTGTAAGGACAGTACAGAATC
This sequence comes from Dioctria linearis, assembly GCA_963930735.1. Lineage (NCBI taxonomy): Eukaryota > Metazoa > Arthropoda > Insecta > Diptera > Asilidae > Dioctria > Dioctria linearis. The sequence continues at coordinate 213,562,368 of OZ005740.1, read as the reverse complement.
TCTGCAGCCTTGAAAAACTTTATCGTCGGATCCAGACTGTTCCTTTTACAGTAATTGAGGAAAACCATTTTGGACAAGTATCCAACAAAAAAGTTTTTCTGCGGTTATAAAGGGGCAGTCTGCATTTGACATGCCTCCACGGCCCTTCAATCTGATTTGTATGGGCTCCCGTTAGCGGATCCTTATAGTTAACCGAGTGGTTAACTGTTAGGTGCTGGAACATCGTTTCGTCCAACTTCTCATATGCCTTCCAACAATCACTTATGATTGTTGAGCCAGGAAGAATCTTGGCTTCAACTAACGGGCTCAAAGTGGCAGCATCACGATGTTCCACGGGAACCAAAAAAAAGTCTCCGGTTTCCCTGCAGACACCGCCAACCACCCACTGCCCTTATGCATGATGACCCTTCTTGTACTTTCTTTTTCCAATTTTAGATTCATCAATCTCTACAGCCTTATTCCGACCACCGATAGTTTTTCCTTCCCTCAAGCAATAGTCAATTACCACTTCCCTACAAAAGAAATTCCAGTTCACGGTAGTTTATTTGCTTACTCCGGCCTGTAATTGTAGTACCTGCAACTCTACATTCATACACCACAGATTAACAAATATCATTATTTGGAAAAGAAAAACTCAGTGCGGGCTCAACGAAAGTTTTAACAATTAATCATCTTACCTGCTCAATACTAATTTTTGATTGGTGTTGGTGCGGATATTTTGCTCCTTCTTACATACAACTTTTTTCTGTTTATTTTTGGAAATTTTGTTGTAACATCGCCAAAAGTATCCATCCTCAAATGTTTCGTTTGCCACCAACTTCATAAAGCCGCCACAATCCGGGTATTTCAACTGCCCTTCTGTAGCATAAATACCCCATTCCTGCATTTTCTCTACAGCCTTCTTCTTATCGCTCCAAATGTTAGAGATATGTAGCTCTCATATTCAGAGGCATAATTTCCATCTGAGTCGCATGGAAAAAAAATCTTGTAGAGTGAAATGGAATGAACACCCACGCATGATTGGTTGAGAAATTTATTATTTACAGACAGAATAATCATTGACAAATCATTGATGAATAAGGGAAAAAACGATGGACCTAAGATGGGCCCTTGGGGAACGCCACAGAAAAGCGGCTGTAAATCAGAAAGATGATCGTTGACTCGCACTTATCAGCAAGTATCAACCCGCCTAAGAAGCTCTGTATCAATTGGGCGGCACAAAAAGAAAACCGGAAAAATATTTGAAGTTCGTTGAGGAGCATAGAGCGTCGAGTAAAACGAGCATTGCAATCTGTTATGGTCGAAGATACACGAGGCAGCATGGTGCTTCCTGTGAATTCAACTAGGGCAACAAATTGCAAAAAATATTAAAGTAAGTTGCAAAAAAATTGCAAAAAAATTGCAAAAAATATTATTAAAGTAAATTGCCAAAAAAGTGCAAGTGCCAGAATGGGTGTCGATTGCGTCCGAGAATCATTCTCATAGCATATTGACGAAGCGTTGCACAACAAGCAGTGCACCATTCTCCACCGTTGTAAGTATGGTAGTTTATCTACCGTGGTACATTAGTATGGTACCAATAATTTTCCTTATTATGTATGTGGTGTGGATGATGTGCTTGTTTTAATGTGCCTTTAGTTATTAGTTCGTTTAGTGGTGCCTGTATGGTGTGTGCCCATCTTATTGTTCTTTCCCTTCTATGTCTTTCATAGTATCCAGAGTTATTGTTCCGAGTAGCGGGACAGTGCGCTGCGCAATTAAGTGAACATGGATGCATGTGCATCTTGCTATGGTTAAACAAGCAGTTTTTATGAGGGGCAGATTTTTAGGGGGTGCCGTGTAGGCTCCTGTTTGGCTGCACTTGACTAGTCCCTGCCATGGGACTCTTCAGAAGTTTACTTATCCTTTGAAACGTTTCGTTTGTTTTAATATGTGCATTTTGTGCACGATTTATCAACTATTCTACTTTTCTCTTTTCTTTCAGGTTTTTGGCTCTACTCTAATGTGAAACATAACGCGTGCGTTGGTGACATGATTGCAACATCGACGTTTCCCCCATCATCAAACCCAATGTCAGTTTCCCATGTTCAACTCATCTTCAATTTCAGTACCACTTCCAATGTTAATTTTACCTAACCATTCGCGTTATACCAGTAATGAATGAACGATAATACCAACAACACCAACAGCAATATCGACCTCAATATCGCCTCTGATGTTTTCATTAAATGTCACCATCACCACCACCGTTGATTCAACACATACCTCATCACTGGTAATACTCGTCTTTAGCGCTTAGATTAAATGCCACTAATATTTTCATCAGTGTAGCCATTGGTATCTTCACCATTAGTATTGGTGTAAAGAAAGTAATTATTCCACAAATTCACGACCTAGTCTTGCGAAAGTAAACACAATAAATTATATTAAATTACAAGCTTGGCATATTGAGTGTCATTCACATTTATTTGCATTTTCAATTGATAGGGAATAGGGAATTGTGACCCAGATAAACCAAAATTATTAATTAATTGCCAGCCTTATACATTGAGATTTCTCGATATCGCGCTAATCGAATATTGCGCAGAATTTATGATTGGAATAATTTTTGAGTGACACTCAATGCGAGGTATTCTATTGGAGTAAGATCGAGGAGTATTAGTTTGGAAGTAAGACGAGCGGGCCGTGAATTTGTGCGGAAGTTGGGTGCGATTGATAAAGAGTTATGGAAGTGTCTGTTCTATATAAAATCTAGTGTAGAAATATAGATACTCAGCAAATAGTGTTTAGTATTTGAAAATAAATATGATTACAATGTATTAGCAGTGCTAAATATTTGGAAAAGTGTTTTATAAAATAATAAAATGATAAAAAAGTGTTAACCTCTTGTGCATTGGAAGAACCTACAAGAAATACCTAACATTTTGGCGCAGCCGGTATATACATGCAAGAACAGGTACAAACATTGCAAACCCCAGAAGGAAAAAGATTTGTTGCAAGAATAAGTCCACTATCCTTTGAAGACTGCACCGACCTAGAAGACGACGACGTTTTTCTACGCGAGGTAAAAGGACCCCTTTTTCGCTCCAGCAGCACTGGGAGACTACATCTTCGCTCAGGAAACAAATATCCACGGAAGGTAGAAACAACAAGATCCAGCAGTACTGGGAAAACGTATAAGGAAAACGCAAGCAGCACCATCAGGTAGTACAGAGGAACTTCACGCTTTTTAAGGAATTCTTCATCAATCAACAGATATTGTAAATTCGCCTAGTAAGTCATTTTTTTCTGAAAAACTAACATTAGATTGTAATAATAAGCAAGCACTAATTAACAATAGAAATACTAGCAATAAGAAAAAATGGGAGGAAATGGCGCTAGATTACAATAAGGTTAATCAGTTAATAAATTTAGATATACCCATGTTCACAGGGAAAATATGTAGCGACACATATAATGAGGTAGAAATATTTATAAAGTGTTGCGAAAAAGTTTATGAATGTTTAACGGGTGATCCGGAAACTGAACTGTTTTTAAAACTCATCCCTACAAAACTAAGGGGTAGAGCATTTTCGGTTCTATGTGGGGAAACATTTACACCGTTTGACGACCTCAAAAATCTCCTATTTGAAAAATTTACGGAGAATAAGCTCTATCGACTTCTCGTAGATGAATTGAGATTAGTGCATCAAATTTCAAGTGAAACAGTGAGCTCGTATGGTTCAAGACTGTACCAAAGCTATCAAAGGTGTAAACAAAAGACCGAAAAGGGTCCCAAAAACTGCGAGGCGCTTTTGTGTGATCTTGAGGAAATCGCAGTTAACACATTCTTAGGTCTTTTGGACCCGAATTTACGTTTATACTTTTTACGTGAAAACGAAACCTCACTCAAAGAAATTTTAGATAAAGCCGGCAAAATTGAGGCACGGAAAAAACAACTCTGTATACAAAAATATCATCCCATTTTATCAAATCTGAGCCAACAATATAGCCTTGTCACACCAAAATTGAATGATAGCACGCCTTCCAATATTTCATACGAAAATTTTTCTAACTTCCAACCAAATATCAACAGCACTTTATCACTAAATAATCCTTCTAATCAAGTTATCACTTCATCGGAAATAAAACCTGAATCCACTAACAACAACTTCAATACAATCCCTTTCAGAAAGAACAGCTCTAATGAAGTTTCTTTCAGAAATTACAAAAATGAGCGGAACAATGGAATAAAATGTAACTTTTGCAATTGACTTGGCCATTCCTTCTCTCAGTGTCGTATAACACAGAATTCACCGTTTTGCATTAATTGCCGAGTTTACGGTCACACCGCCCAGAATTGCACACCCGTAGCCAATCTTTCACAAGGTCATTCAACTTCGAATCAGATTCACGCCTTTAACAAAAGTAACACACAATTCAAACCATGGAAAAAAAGTGATTTTTGTAAACGTTCGTCACATAATCTACAAGAATGTCGCGATAAACAGGAATGGGAGCACAAAAACTATAACCGTAACATTAAATCGGAAAACTAAGCTTGGGCCACGGAAGACACCACGGACAAAGCCCAGGGAGCGAAATTCAACGGTGTCCCTCTCCAGTTAGTACAAAACCTTTAATAAAAGTTCCCATTGATATAGCGAATAAACCCGAAGTTGAACTGCTTATCGACATGGGTGCAGATATTAGTTTAATCAAAGAGTCAGTCATTAAACCAACCACAAAAATTGTTCATACAAATCTCGAAATAAATTGTGCTTTTGGGAGAGATAAAACCTTGGGCATGTGCGAAAGTATAATTAAAACGCCATTGACTAAACCCTGTGAATTATATATCATTAAAGATAACCCAAATATACCAGGCGATGGCATTTTGGCAATAATTTTCTTTCAAAATACTGTAATATTGAAGGTCCAAATAAACTCCTAAGATTTCCCCGATCGCATGTTAACACAACGGAGTTTATACTACCTTTAAAAAAACCTAACTGCACAAATCCATTACCACCATACTTCAAAACTTCAGTCCGATCTCAGACTCCTTTAAAAACCACAACTGAGGTATCGTCAAGGGTAAAATCTGTTAAACATAACATAGTAAATAAAATTGATAAACCCAAAACTTTCACGAGGAAATCTGGTGTAGATCAACATAACACCATCCTATATGGCTCCAATAGTACCTACTTCTAACGGTAGAAATGTAATTAAAAATACGAAAACAGTCGAACATAAAAAATTAGACAACCTCTTCTCAAAACCGCCTAATGGTGAAATATATCCGGAATTGGAGTGTAGAACGGCGGTGAATAAACAAAATACGGTGTCCAGTTTTAATATTGGAAAGGAATGTGAAGAGGCCCCGAGAGAAATTCGCATTCCAGCACGCGCAGAAAAATTGGTTCAAGTGCCTTCTGAAGCAGTTGAAGATATGCTTTGCATGTCCCAGGAAATTAAACCTGGCGTTTTTCTTCCAAACTGTTTAGTTCGCCCCGTGAAGAATAAAGTTCTGATCAGTATCTTAAATGCAACAGAAGTTGATTATGAACTTGATCAATTAACTTTAATTTAGTACCGTTAACACAATTCGAAATTAAAGAAGCCCGGAATATACTCGATGACAGGGTTACAAATAAATATTATAATAACACAAAAACGAGTAGTATAAATTTATTTAATATATCTAACAAATCGAATGAGACAAAAAGCTTTTTAGAAAATGAAGTTTTACGTGATGATTTGAACACAGAAGAGAAAAATGCGTTACTTTCTATTTGTAAGGAGTACTCTGATATTTTTTATCTACCAGGTAATAAAATGACCCACACTAACGCTATTAAGCAAACTATTCCCATTAAAACAGATCATCCTGCAATAAATCTAAAGATGTATCGACTGCTGGAAAAACAGAAGTTATACAGGAGCAAGTTGAGGAAAACATAGAAAATGACATCATCGAACCTAGTAAAAGTCCGTGGAACTCGCCACTACTTGTCGTTCCAAAAAAGGACGGACCTCAAGGAGAAAAAAGGTGGCGAGTGGTGGTAGATTTCCGAAAACTAAATGCAATCAGTATAGGTGATGCTTTCCCCCTACCAATAATCGAAGACATTCTCGATCAGCTTGGCCATGCTCGTTATTTTACAACACTTGACTTAGCTAGAGGGTCTCATCAGGTACTAGTAAGTGAAAAAGACCGAACAAAAACAGCGTTTAGTACAAATTTGGGACATTACCAATTTAAACGAATCCCTTTCGGACTCTCTGGAGCTCCAGCGACTATCCAAAGACTGATGAATTACATTCTAGCTGGGGGTAAGGATTCAAGTGTTTCCTGTATTTAGACGATATCGTTATATACGGGAGGAACCTAGAAGATCAAAACGAAAAGTTAAGAGCAGTTTTTGACAAGTTCCGCGAATATAATTTAAAGCTCCAACCAAGTAAATGCCAATTTTTAAGAAAAGAGGTCGTACATCTCGGGCACATATGTACAGAGCTAGGGGTTTTTCCAGACTCATCCAAAATAAAGTGTGTCCAAAATTTCCCAATCCCTCGCACTGTTCGCCAAGTACAATCTTTCCTAGGCCTAGCAAATTACTACAGGAAGTTCATTCCTAATTTTTTAAAAAGGGCGGAACCAATACAAAAACTTCTCCGAAAAGGCGTAAAATTCAAATAGACCGAGCAGTGCCAACATTGTTTTATATCTTTGAAACATTGTTTGATAAACCCACCACTTTTGAGATACCCAGATTTTTCTGTACCTTTTATACTTACAACGGACGCTAGTGCACAGGCACTGTGGGCCGTCTTATCCCAAGGGGATATAGGTGAGGGCCAACCAATTGCATATGCTAGTCGTTCACTTAATAAAGCGGAACGAAACTATTCAACTATTGAAAGAGAGTTGCTTGCAGTAGTTTGGGCTGCGCGAAATTTCCGTTGTTACTTATATGGACGGAAATTCACTGTATACACGGATCATAAACCTCTTCTCGGAATCTTTAACACAAAAGACCCAACATCTCGGTTAGTTCGCTTTCACCACAAACTTTCAGATTCTAATTATGACATGAAATACAAGCCTGGAAAGTTCAATAAATATGCCGACGGACTCAGTCGAATACCACAATCTGAAAACGCTATTGGAATATTGTTAGATAATGAAAAACAGGGAAGCCATGAACAATTAAGTCAAGACCGCCTTGAATCGATTAATGATTCACAGAATACAAAAGTCAATAAGGAACCCCTAGATAAAGGTGAAGGAACGAAAAATAAACTAGTAGTAATACACCACTCCATGGACTCGGGCGGTAAGAATGATCTAGTTAAGTCATCAACTGGCCATGTTGTAACCCGAGCGCAACTGCTTAAGGATTTGGTTGAGACATCGAAACACAGTGATGAAGTAGGCCTAACTACTTCTCGAACTACTAGCAGTAGTAGTTTAGGCGAAGAGCACATAACTAGTAATTCTGAATCTGAAACTGAATCCTTTCCACTGGGACGAGATTCAAAGATTCAAACGCTAACTAACCCAGAAGATATTAAAACTGTTTTACATGATTTTCATAACTCCGCACTCGGAGGTCACAAAGGCGTATACAAAACGTACAAACGCATTAGCAAACAATTTAAATGGAAAAATATGCTTAGAGATATTACGCAGCATGTAAAGAAATGTCTTAAATGCCAAAAAAATAAATCTGGGAAGCAAACGAAAATGCATATGATGATAAGTGATACAGCTCAGAAACCTTTTGAGAAGGTGTACCTTGACATTGTAGGACCTTTACCCACGTCGGAAAATGGAAACAAATATATTCTTACTTGCAGAAGCAATAACAGTTGCAAATTATTTCTACAAAAATATAATTCTCCGTTACCAAGTACCTAAAAAGGTTATTACAGATCAATGCTCTAATTTTACTAGTGGTCTCTTTAAGAACGTGTGTAAATTACTAAGGGTTAAAAAGTTACAAACAACAGCATATCACCCCCAATCAAATGAGGTTTTAGAGAGGGCACATGGCCCCTTGCTCGACTATTTGCGCAGTTTCGTTGATGACCAACCTGAAAAATGGGACAAGTGGCTAGCAGAAGCTGCATATGTACATAACAACACTGTTCATACTGGAACGAAAATGACACCCATTGAAGCACTATACGGTTTCCACAACACACTCCCCACGAATCTAAAACAAGAAACAGAACCGATTTATAATTATGACGACTACGGTAATTACATCAAATGCAAAATGCAAAAGATACACAAAAAGGTTCGCGCAAATCTAGTACGGTAAGGAAATAACTAAAAAATATTATGACCGTAATACAAATATAATAACAATCCATGTGGGAGATCAAGTTCTTCTACGAAATGCCCAAAAGAAACACAAACTATCGCCTATATGGGCAGGGCCATACGTAGTGAAGAAAATCGACAATGATATAAATTGCACTATTCAGATCGGTAAAAAATTGCGACGTGTTGACAATAATCGTCACAAAATTTTTTAGAATTAGTTAAATATGGAATACGAACGTCTTAATTTTTCTCCATACAATTGGTTTCTTTTTTTTAATCCAGGCTAATTTCAGGAATAATGCTGTTCTTAATTTTGCTTCTTCTCCCAGGGATATTTTGTTTACGACCGGAGTTCGAAGAAATAAGAAACGCTGGCATTTTATTCGACAAAATTGGAAACGTTCTCGCGTACCAAAGCAAGTGGACCCTAATGACCCAAGTGAAATTTGCAAACGAAGTGAAAGTGGTAGGATTTATTGAGAAATGTAATAAAATTATAACAGAGATGTGTAAGGTTTTAAGAGCAGAAGGAGACCTAAATAACTCTTGTATTTCTCGGAATGAGCAAATCACGCGAATAGTTAAAAATATAAGAGATAAGTTAGGTAGCATAGAATTCTATTCAAGTAGGGTTAGAGGAAAAAGGGAAATACTCGATAGTATTGGTAGGCTATTAAATTTTTTATTCGGTACCATGGATGATAGGGACGCCAAAAATATTTACAGTCGTTTAGGGAACCTTGAAGCCCATGATAATGAAAACCTACATTTAATTTCCAAGCAAATAATAGTGGTAAAATCAAAGTTTAGCACAGTAGATACTATTCTGCAGAACCTTACCCATCATCAATTATATCTGGAACAAAGGTTAATGCATTTCTCAGAGAGATCAGGCGTGCACCTCCAATACGTTACGGCTAAAATTCAAAAGGTTCACATACAAGCACATTTTAATGAAATAACCATTCTTATGTTATTAAAGCTCCAAGAAGTCTACTTCCACCTTGCAGAAGAGGATACAATTTTTACGGCATTACACCAGAAAAAATTACATCCGGCAATTCTATCAAGATCTTTCCAAAACCTACCAAGAGATAATAAAAATAAATTACGGACACCCACTCCTAAACGATTTGACTTTATTGAGCTATTTCCAAATTAATAACCAATTTCTTATTCGAATTCACATCCCACTCACAGAATCTACAGCTTATACAATAAATAAAGTTTACTTACTTCCGATACCGATTTCAAATATACAGTCTTACTTTCTGGATATCCACACAAATTACCTTTTTAATAATACTATGCATCGAAACTATTTAGAATTCTCAGAGCAAGATTTTACAACTAAATGCGATTCGTACACATCAGCTAATTATACATTTGCAAACAAATCCAACCTAAATTTATAGGCCAAGACAAGAATAATTGCTTAATAAACGTTTTTGATAACCCTTTCAACGATCAGCCGTCTTGTTTGCATCGGATCACAGACCAAAGCAAAGATTTCTTTATCAAAATGGTACAAAAAAATAGGTGGCTCTATAATTTTCAGCAAAGGAAAAGTTTAACGGTACGTTGTAAGGAATCTAATTACCGTGAAACCTTACACGATCAAGGGATATTTACTCTCAAAGAAATGTGTTCGTATCAAATGGGCGTGTTTGAGATACCTTTTGAAAGAACATTTGAACAAGCTATTCCTGTTAGGGAACCAGACCAACCAAATATCCCGCAACTAAGAGTTAGTGCAGATTCCCAGAAAATTCTTAATTTTCCTAACTTGAAAGTTATGAACGCGGACCTCGTTCAAAATAACGATTACTTACATGCACTAAAGTCTGGCACAAAGGCGATAGACGACCTGGAAAATGATATAAGCGTACTCAAATTAACGAGAGGCTATAAACAACAGCGCATTCAAACCCATATCAATTCCACAATTAGTATTTTGTGCGTTTTCATTGTTCTTTTTCTGATTGTGGCAGTAATTCGTAAAAGATTCCTTAAAATTACTAGAATTGCAAGGCAAACCGAACCAGCGAAAGAAACCCCCCATAACGAATCGAAAAGCTCTGAAGAACCAAATAAACAAGACCACGAACTAAATGAAATAGTGGTACCAGTAACATCAGTTTCGGAAAACCCACTTAGCAGGTTTAATATATTAGGACGTTCATTTAAGGTTAAGATTTAGGAAAATATAAACAAAAACAAGAACAGAATACCATAATAAAGTAATTAATAACATATTAATATACACTTCTGCCCTCTGCTCTTTTATACTTTTCCATTCTATCTGATATAATAAGGAATAATAATATATAAGACACATAAACAAATTAAATCATGATGTAAGGGAGCAAAGCGGAACATATTTCCATTTCAAAATTATTGTAGAAACTTATTTTTGTAACAACTTTATATATCTATCGAAAGTTAGTTGAGAAAAGTAAAGACGAAGTCGCATAGCCTTATTTTTTATTATTGTAGACATGTAATTAAATTAGATTTAGCACCACTTAGGTTCTTTTCTAGTTACTATTATATAAAAGTTTATTGGTTGTTCTATAGTGAAATTAATTTGTATTATTAATCTGTTCTTATAGATGAAATTTATAAATTTGGTTTAAATTAATAATTTAATGAATAAGGAAAAAGTAAAATTACAAAAATGTTTGTTTCATCTCATACACCATAAAAAAAAATAAAAAAAAAAAACAAAAAAAAATCAACATCTAATAAAAAAAAAAATTGGAAAGAAAAATGTTACCACCAGTAGGCATCTAATATCAAGGAATTCAATTCTCTCCGGACACCTGTTGCTGTTGAAATAGTACAACTTCCGATTTGTTTTTTTGTTAGTATGGTGGCTGTTTCATCTTCTTCCAAACTGCCGTCGACTGGATTTTTTGCATAGTAATACAAAACTGAACATTTTTACAATTTAATAAAAAATATTTATAATATTTATTTAAAAATATTTACCATATTTTAGCTTGTGGTATCTTCTGAAGTAACATTATCCTCATCGTCGATACCTTGTGCACCTCCCCCAACCTGACAATTTGTAGTATTAAAGCAAAAACAAAAAATTCTATTCTGTGAGAATATGGTAGAAAAGTAAAAACAAATTTCATACCATAAACTCCGCTAAATGTTGTTTGTAAGGACAGTACAGAATCCCTGTAGCCTTGAAAAACTCTATTGTCGGATCCAGACTGTTCCTTTTACAGTAATTGAGGAAAATAAATTTGCCCAAGTATCCAAAAAAAATTTTTTTTTCTGCGGTTATAAAGGGGCGGTCTGCATTTGACATGCCTCCAGGGCCCTTCAATCTGATTTGTATGGGCTCCCGTTAGCGGATCCTTGTAGTTAACCGAGTGGTTAACTGTTAGGTGTTGGAACATCGTTTCGTCTAACTTCTCATATGCCCTCCAACAATCACTTATGATTGTTGAGCCAGGAAGAATCTTGGCATCAACTAGCGGGTTCAAAGTGGCAGCATTACTATGTTCCACGGGAACCAAAAAAAGTTGCCGGTTTCCCTGCAGACACCGCCAAACACCCACTGCCCTTATACATGATGACGCTTGTTGTACTTTCTTTTTCCAAATTTTGATTGATCAATCTCTACAGTCTTGTTCGGCCCTCCGATAGCTTTTCCTTCCCTCAAACAATAGCCATCACCACTTCCCTACAAAAGAAATTCCAGTCCACGGCGGTCGATTTACTTACTTCCGCTTTTAATTGTAGTACCTGTAACTCTACTTTCATACACCATAGATTAACAAGTATCATTATCTGGAAAAAAAAACTCAGTACGGGCTCAACGAAAGTTATAATAATTAAATCATCTTACCTGCACAATACTAATTTTTGATTTACCAAGGAATGTGTTGGTGCGTATACTTTGCTCCTTCTTACATACAACTTTTTTCTGTTTATTTTTGGAAATTTTGTTGTAACATCGCCAAAAGTATCCATCCTCAAATATTTCGTTTGCCACCAACTTCATAAAGCCGCCACACTCCGGATATTTCAACTCCCCTTATGTAGCATAAATACCCCATTCCTGCATTTTCTCTACAGCCTTCTTCTTATCGCTGCAAATGTTAGAGATACCACTAATATTCAGAGGCATAATTTCCGTCTGTGACGCATGGAAAAAAAAAAATCTTGTAGAGTGAAATGGATTGAACACTCACGCATGATTGGTTGAGAAATTTATTATTTACAGACAGAATTAATTATTGATGAATCATTGATGAATAAGGGAAAAAACGATTGACCTAAGATAGACCCTTGGGGAACGCCACAGAAAAGCGGCTGTAAATCAGAAAGATGATCGTTGACTCGCACTTATTAGTAAATATCAACCCGCCTAAGAAGATCTGTATCAATTGCGCGGTACAAAAAGAAAACCGGAAAAATATTTGAAGTTCGTTGAGGAGCATAGAGTGATTTACACAGTCGAAAGCTTTTGTAGAGTCGAGTAAAACGAGTATTGCAATCTGTTATATTCGAAGATGCACGAGGCAGCATGGTGCCTCCTGTGGCTTCAACTAGGGCAACAAAATGCAAAAAAATATTAAGGTAATTTTCAAAACAAATATTATTAAAGTAAATTGCAAAAAAATTGCAAAAAATATTATTAAAGTAAATTGCCAAAAAAGTGCAAGTGCCAGAATGGGTGTCGATTGCGTCCGAGAATCATTCTCATAGCATATTGACGAAGCGTTGTACAACAAGCAGTGCACCATTCTCCACCGTTGTAAGTATGGTAGTTTATCCACCCTGCTACTTTAGTATGGTAATAATAATTTTCCTTATTATGTGGTGTGGATGACGTGCTTGTTTTTAGTTATTAGTTCGTTTCGTGGTGCCTGTCTGGTGTGCGCTCATCTTATTGTTCTTTCCCTTCTATGTCTTTCATAGTATCCAGAGTTATTGTTCCGAGTAGCGGGACAGCGCGCTGCGCAATTAAGTGAACATGGATGCATGTGCATCTTACTATGGTTAAACAAGCAATTTTTTTGAGGGTCCCTGCCATTGGACTCTTCAGAAGTTTATTTATCCGTTGAAACGTTTAGTTTGTTTTATTATGTGCATTTTGTGCACGATTTATTAACTATTCTACTTTTCTCTTTTGTTTCAGGTTTTTGGCTCTACTCTAATGTGAAACATAACGCGTGCGTTGGTGACATGATTGCAACATCTACGTTTCCCCCATCATCAAACCCAATGTCAGTTTCCCAGTTCAACTCATCTTCAATATCATTACCACTTCCAGTATTAATTTTACCTAACCATTCGCGTTATACCAGTAATGAATGAACGATAATACCAACAACACCAACAGCAATATCGACTTCAATATCACCTCTGATGTTTTCATCAAATGTCAACATCACCACCACCGTTGATTCAACACATACCTCATCACTGGTAAAATTCGTCTTCAGTGCTTAGATTAAATGCCATTACTATTTGCATCAGTGTAGTCATTGGTATCTTCACCATTAGTATTGGTAGTACTGACATTATAAAGAATACATATGTGACCACCTATCTTTGTATCACTGTCATTATTAATTGTTCTCCGCTTGAATTTTATAACTTTACCGTAAAAATTAACCAAAATCATCAACGCTATCACCTTCACCAAGTGTTTTGATTTTTTTGATTTTTTGAAAAAAAGTTAATTTCATACTACTAAAATTCTGAGAGGAATGATACTCTATTTTGTCTATGCGTCTTTCTATTATTTTATATTTTAAAAGTACCCAACAGTTTTTAAGTTCTCAAGTTCCTTCTATCAGTTTTATAATTTCCATTTTTTTAATGAAAAAATTGAATTAAGTTCCTTTATTTTGTGATATTATACTTATACTGAATTATAAAAAATAATGTCGTTATATTATTACTCCACTTCTAATTTACTTTATATATTTTCCAACTTTAGGCATCAAACAATGACTATGTACTGATATTTTGATTTGAAAAAGCTAATGAGCCTTTACGTGTTGGACTAAACACTGAAACTGGATTAATTCAACGCAACTATATGAAATTAAAGAATTTATTATAAGCTTGGATTGCATTCAATTTATATCTAATCTACTAAATTCTGTAGCGATTCATATGATTTCATTATTTGTCGAAAATCGAAACCTTGTTAATACGTAATTAATCAGTATATTCATACAAAATTGGTGTGTCGTATGTTAAGAAAATTTTGTCGCAAGTACACTGAATGTTAATCTACCCTTAAGCTGGCGCTTACGACAAAACCGTATTCAATAAAAACGCTAATATTACGTAATTTTACCGGAAACACATCAATACTTCACATTTTATTCTTTAGCTTACACTTAAAGAAGACAAATGTTCGAAGATGAAAAAGCCATATCAACTTATTTTGATTTTTTGACCCCAAAAATTTGGCAATTCGTCGATAAAACAAACAGATGCTGGTGTGACGGTATATCAATGGAAAGAACATAGAGTAAGACGCTGATTCTATGGAAAAATGTAAGTACAATTTCCTTGAATTGAATTATAGCATTTTCAAGTATGGTAATTTCCATACAGGTTTTACAAGTTGTTGAATTTGTACATTTAGCAAAAGCAAAATTAACAAAATATAATTTTTGTGAGCTTTCCTTATCTGACTGAAATTTCAGTTTCAGTTTCAATTTTAATCAAATCAAATCCTTATAAAATTATAATAAATCACTTAACAATTTGAGCTGCAGTTGTAACGTAGCTGAGGTTCTTCAATAAATACTTTTCTATTCTATTCCATTCTAACTGTAGCGGAATGTGAGCAGTTTCGGGAAATCTGAAAATAATAATTAAATATTTAACAAGAACAACATTATTGCTAAATTAAAATGAACTAAAATTACAATAAATTACTTACCAATTTGAGCAGCAGCGAAAGGCAATTCTCTTCATTGAACTTTTAGAAAACCACAGATGGAAATCCAGCAACCAACTCGCGAGAAAGTATAACGGATATTCAAAATCACGGAAAGCACAGTGCTAGCTGATTCTCTAACCTCAGCCTCCACTTTGACAGTTATGTAGAATATATGAGATTAGATTATCTAAAACCCAATGGCAAAGTTGGTGAGGCCGGACAGGTTGAGGTTGAACTCGAATACGTACTTTCTACTTAGTTTCTATTTTTCGTTGGCATTTCAAAACTTATCGTCAAATTAAACAGTTTGGCCAGATATAAAATATAAATGGAGGCAGTTTATTAAAGTTATATTCCACATTTTAATTTCCCACTAACTCTACTTTTTTACTTAAATACTTACTTCAATTAAGGGGTAACACCACTGTAACAGCCTAAAAAAACGATTTTGTTTGTCAAAGACTTTTTTTTTTGATGCAAGAAAAGGTAATAGAATAATAATATTCAAGGAAGTTATTAAGCATATATTTAAGTATATAAAAAAAAATCATTAAAAAAAAATATTAATAAATGGCGACACCAGAGCCATTCTGGCGAGGCTTGTCGAATTTAAAGCGCTCTGCCGTAACCCCCGCAAGATAAAAGCCCTGAACAAACTCAAAATTCAAATTCATTTTGCTGTGGGAGCGACAGTCTTAGGCTTTAGGACATGTTTAACATGAAATTTTAGTTTTTCCTCCATGACGAGTATACAAAAAGCAGTGAGATCTTACTGCATGCTGTACCCGGCACGTTAAGGCTTTTAATGTATCGTTGCCTCTGGTGACTTCATGGCTTGTATATTCCGGGGGTTACGGCTCTGCGGGTCTACATACTAGAGAAATACGTAGAGGATTTTGAAAATATTCATTTTTGTATGATTCCGTAACCACCGGAAAATACAAGCCATGAACAAAGTTTGAAAAAGTGAGCAGCGAGCCGGTTAGCAGGCGAAAGCCATCTAGAACATCACAGTCTTCTTGCCTCGTCTTACTGCAGGAGTTTTTCATATAAACTTCTCTGGCTTTTCAATATAAATGTATATACATTTCCATACAAAATTACGTCAAAGCACATGTGTCAAAATTAATTGAGAATAGCTTGTATTTCTGTACCGTGGAGCAGCCTCACGATGGAGAGATTACAAGAATAACTTTTGACACATGTTCTGTGACTTAATTTTGTATGGAAATGTCCATACATTTATATAGAAAAGCCAGTGAGCGGAGAGAGACCATTGTGTTCTCTGTACCGTGCATTCCTATACATTACTCGTCATTTTGTCCCCTAATGGTGGAACGGGATTCATAATGAGAATAACTTGTAACGTATATTCTCTGTAACAAGGGCTGCTTTATTTGCACTAGAATTGCTCTTCGATAGCTGACCCGGAGATTACACGAAGCAGTAAAACTGACTCACGTTTTCCCCATCTAACAAGTAATTTTACTAGTCAGTACTTATTAGATTACTACCCAGTCAGTACTGACGGAAATTTGTGTTCATATTTGTAATTTTCCCTCTTTTGAGTGGGAAATAAATAAATTATATATTGTAATCTTTATTTTGAGATGAGGAATGTCGGCATCGCTTGACATTTTATATTAAACTAACTAAACTAATTAGTTGATCGAACGCAAAGCGTTTTTAGTCAGCAGGATTGACAGACAAAATAAAAGCTGTCTGTTAGTTCTATTGAATCGTGTAATTGTAGCGATAGCGAAGCAACACTTGAAGAGCTGTCAAATTTAGCCATAGCCAGAAAAAGCTGCTACACGATTTTGGACAACCAAAAGCTGCTTTTATGATTTGCAATAACTCTATGTGTAAACTGTCCAAAAATGTTTTGTATTTTAATTGCGAATTTTTATATTGAATTGACACACAAATTATAATGAACGACCAGAAATATTTTGTCTCTATCGCAAAAGGGGTAAGCAATTACAATTTTTTTCTACTGTCAACAAAATAGAAACATGTCTATCCATTTTATAGAAAATGACAGCCACACACACATTAAGCAGCCATAGCCCACACGCGGGAAATTATGCGCAGTTTTTACTGGGGAGAAGTATTCGGGGGTAGGAAAAATTCAGAAATGCTAAGTTTCGATCGGCAGGACGGGCATCATACCAATACTACTGCAAGCAAATTAGCTCCGCCATTTTGAAATTGTGAAATTGCTGAAATTTGTGATTGGACGGCTGTACAGATGTTTACCTGTAATTTGAGGTGGTACTATTATGAGCGTGGTGTTAAATTAAGAATTTTTAAGATCATCAAGACAAAAGTGTTGCAAAAATCAGAATTTAATAAAAGTCACGTGTTGCTAATCTAAGCCGTAGGAATTTTTCCTTGAAGACAATGCAGGACGATGCAAGACAAAACCCTTAAAAAATCATTCTGTCTAACAAAATTAAAACAATATCAAAGTTAAACTAATAAGAAGATAGGAATTAGTCAAACAAAATTGAAAATTTTTCATGTTTCTTAGAAAGATACAAATAATGTCATATATTTCGTCTTTTGCATGAATGGGGAACAGAACTTGTCTATATGCATTATTGTAGTGCGACTGAGGCAATGAATTGATAACAAAAATTGAGAGAACGTAGGATTACCCATATGATAAAATCTTATTGAATACCTTCAAAATCATTTACAATTCAAAATAATATACCTCAATTTTTTAAGAAGAAGATAAATTTCGCTTTGGCCAACATCATAGTTTCCAGCATGAGTTTCTCTCACTTAATATCTTCAGAGTAAAACGAATATAAACAGAAGCACGTGCTACTCAAACTCAAATATCAAGGAATTCAATTTTCTGGATGCTGGTGGCGCAACAAATCGGACGTTAAATTTCTTCTGACTGCTTGAAGAAATAACGTTTTCATCACCACTAGTTGGGATAGTTTTAGCTGCTGGCAAATTATCAATAACTGAAGAAATGGAAGTGGCTGTAGTATGTTACAGGTAGAGTGATAGTGGAATGGAATTTGACGTGGTATAGAACTTATTGGTACTGCTTTGATAAATTGTTTTCTTTTTATTTTTTCGGCCTTGCGGATTATTTGTACCGGACACCTGTTGCTGTTGAAATAGTACAACTTCCGGTTTGACTTTTTTGTTAGTATGGTGGTTGCTTCATCTTCCTCCAAACTGCCGTCGACTGGATTTTTTGCATAGTAATACAAAACTGAAAATTTTTACAATCTAATAAAAAAAGTCTTTTCTGCGGTTATAAAGGGGGCAGTCTGCATTTGACATGCCTCCAGAGCCCTTCGGTCTAATTTATATGGGCTCCCGTTAGCGGATCCTTGTAGTTAACTGAGTGGTTAAATGTTAGTTGTTGGAACATCGTTTCGTCAACTTCTCATATGCCTTCCAACAATCACTTATGATTGTTTAGACAGGAAGAATCTTGCCTTCAACTAGCGGCTTCAAAGGGGGAATCAAAAGAAAGTCTCCGATTTCCCTGCAGACACTGCCCTTATACATGATGACACTTGTTGTACTTTCTTCTTCCAAATTTAGATTCATCAATTTCTACAGTCTTGTTCGGACCTCCGATAGCTTTTCCTTCCCTCAAGCAATAGTCAATAACCACTTCCCTAGAAAAGAAATTACAGTCGACGACAGTTGATTTACTTACTAAATCCTGTAATTGTAGTACCTGCAACTCTACATTCATACACCATAGATTAACAAATATCATTATCTGGAAAAACCAAAAACTCAGTACGGGCTCAACGAAAGCTTTAGCAATTAAATCATCTTACCTGCTCAATACTAATTTTTGATTTACTAAGGAATGTGTTGGTGCGGATACTTTGCTCCTTCTTACATACAACTTTTTTCTGTTTATTTGTGGAAATTTTGGTGTAACTCCGCAAAAGTATCCATGCTCAAATCTTTCGTTTGCCACCACCTTCATAAAGCCGCCACACTCCGGGCTTTTCAACTCCCCTTCTGTAGCATAAATACCCCATTCCTGCATTTTCTCTACAGCCTTCTTCTTATCGCTGAAAATGTTAGAGATAGCTCTAATATTCAGAGGCATAATTTCCGACTGTGACGCATGGAAAAAAAATCTTGTAGAGTGAAATGGATTGAACACCCACGCATGATTGGTTGAGAAAATTATTATATACAGGCAGAATAATCATTGACGAATCATTGGTGAATAACGGAAAAAACAATGGACCTAAAATAGACCCTTGGGGAACGCCACAGAAAAGCGGCTGTAAATCGGAAAGATGATCGTTTCCTCGCACTTATCAGCAAGTATCAACCCGCCTAAGAAGCTCTGTATGAATTGGGCGGCACAAAAAGAAACCCGGAAAAATATTTGAAGTTTATTGAGGAGCATAGAACGATTTACACAGTCAAAAGCTTTTGTAAAGTCGAGTAAAACGAGTATTGCAATCTGTTCAGGAAACTGCTTCACACCTGAAAACAGAGGAAATCACAAAGAAAACGATTTAATGGGTGGGTTCATTGTGTGTAATCTTCAAATAAGCAAAAATTTAATAGGCACCTATTCGGTCCAGCATGCTTCGAACATATGTTTTTAGCTGCTTTAATATACCATAGTATCTCTCAATTGTTGCAGTTGACACCGGCAATGTTGTGAGTAATTGTAACAAACTGATTGGGAAAACATATTGATTACATCGTATTAAACCTCTATGGCACTGACAGCGATATTTAAATTCTGATTCCAATGCTTGCAATAAGTTGATCAAAGCTATCATTTGCGTTATGACATTTTTCTGGGAACTAAAGGGGCTGGATATATTTCAACGTTAGTGTTCAGGAAACTGCTTCACACTGAAAACAGAGGAAATCACAAAGAACCAATTCTTTAAAAAAAGTAAAAATTTAATCATACCTAAAACAAAATATAAACATTTTGTTACACCAGGCAGCCGTCGTACGTCAATACGACCGACACAATGTTGACAACTTTGAGAAATCAAACATATTCTAAGATCAAATGGAATAAGGTACGTAGTGGAACGAAATAGTGCCATCTACATTGCACTAGAGACATCGAATTGAACACAATTCCATGAATCAATCAAATTTCTCTATTGCAATGAACCAAGCTCAACGAAGGTAAATAAGATTCGCAATCTCATTCGATTAAAGCATATAATGTACAAATTAATTTGTTTTAGTTTGCAAATAAGTATATTCAACAAACATAAAGTCATTATTTACACCACATTGATTGGAAATAACATAAATTAGATGCAATTATTTTAAAGACATTTAGCGGAAAATAGCTTGATAGCAGCATTGACTAAAATGGTAACACTGTATAAACACATGATGAGTTGCAGTTACTATGTTGGGTTATTGTTGCTATGGTACGTCATTGTTACTATGCCAATATTTTTGGCATGCGCCTTTGACAAGTGTTCTTTGGTACCATGTGCAAACCATGGCTATATATACAGCAGTTTAATTTGACTCGATCCCTTTTTCAGTTTGGCAGTGCAGTGATTAAATTGATAATATTTTCTCAGTGGTATTTCCTAGTGTTGTGAATTTTTATTAACAGTCTAACATTTTGTTGGTTGACAATTGAAATAAATTCTTCTTGTTCTGGGGCTGCGACTAGATTAAGAAATTTATTTGAATAGCGGCTAAAATAAACATTCTTATTACGGGTAACGACTGTAATAAGAAATTTACTAATAAAACACTTTATTGTGGGTAACGACTACAATAAAAATTCTTATTACGGGTAACGATTGTGATAAGAAAACTACTAACACTAAACACTTTATTGTGGGTAACGACTACAATAAAGATTGTTATTACGGGTAACGACTGCAATAAGAAATTTACTTACTAAACACTTTATTGTGGGTAACGACTACAATAAAGATTCTCATTACAGTTAACGACTGTACTAAGAAAATTACTAACAAACACTTTATTGTGGGTAACGACTACAATAAAGATTCTTATTACGGGCAACGACTGTAATAAGAAAATTACTAACCAACACTTTATTGTGGGTAACGACTACAATAAAGATTCTCTGTGGGTTTCGACTGCAGTAAGATCTACTCACCTCACTTTATTCCGGGTATCGACCAGAATAAAGAATATCCCAATCCCAAACCTCAGTTAGAATTATCCAAATCAAGTGAATCAACTGCCAAACAGAGAGCAGGTGAGTACAAAGTTTATTGCAACAGAATTATAATATTTGTTATATACCATATATGTTACATTCATTACGTTTTTGATAAATTGAATTATTTATATTTTTAAATTTATTAAATATTAAAACTCTAGTTTGATATTGAGGTGCAGAATTAGTAAACAAAACGAAT